>OZ010574.1:139517191-139622191 GCA_963932145.1 Acanthosepion lycidas
TGGATACACCTCTGCAAGAATGGGTAAATATATCCACAGATGATGTTAGGCAAGCACTAACGAAATCCCCAAAATGGAAATCCCCAGGAAATGACAAGGTGCCCAATTTCTGGCTGTATCATCTCTCATCTACCCATGGCATACTTGCAAAAACATTATCAACGCTTGTAAATAATCCCAATAAAATCCCGGAATGGGTTACTGAAGGTATTACATACCTCATACCAAAAACAACTGAAACAGACGACCCGAAAAATTATAGACCGATAACATGTCTTTCCACAACGTATAAGTTGATCACGTCTGTACTGACGAACCGTACTTACTCCTTCTTCGAAACAAACAGCATTCTCCCGCTGGAACAGAAGGGATGCAGTAGAGGTTCATATGGCTGCAAAGATCAACTTCTGATAAATAAAATGATCCTGGAAAATTGCAGGAGACGACGCAGAAATCTCAGTGCAGCGTGGATTGATTATCGTAAAGCCTTTGATAGTGTTCCACATTCTTGGATCCTTAAGGCTTTGGAAATGTACAAAGTCTCCCCTGTGGTATTAAACTTTCTTAAGCACAGCATGGGGATGTGGAACACAAAACTATACCTTAGGCACACCGGGGGCACTGCTATATCCAACCGTCTGAATATCCGACGTGGAATTTTTCAAGGAGACTCTCTGTCACCTCTTCTGTTTTGTTTATCCTTAACCCCTCTTACACATGAACTGAACAACAGTAGCTATGGTTACAAAATAAATAAGAAAATTTTCAATCACCTACTATACATGGATGATCTCAAACTCTTTGCCAAAGACGACAATGAGTTGAAAGGCCTCCTCAATATTGTTAAATACTTTAGTGACGACATAGGTATGGACTTCGGATTAGATAAATGTGCAAAAGTAACATTCAAGAAAGGTAGAATTACAGAAACACCCTCAATAGATTTAGATTTTGTCATAAAGATTAGGGAATTGGAGCATGAAGAAGCTTATAAGTACCTAGGAATTAGCGAAGGAGATGGCATACAACACACCCAAATGAAAGAAAAAATAAGAAAAGAGTACTACAGGCGTGTACGTCTGATACTAAATACTGAACTAAACTCAAAAAATAGAATATCAGCTATAAACACATTGGCTGTCCCAGTGGTGCATTACAGCTTTAATGTCCTTAACTGGACCATAGCTGAAATTAAGCGAATGGACGCCAAAACGAGAAAGCTTCTCACTTGCTATCGCATGCATCATCCCAAAGCTGATGTTGATCGTCTGTATGTGCCCAGATCCGAAGGAGGCAAAGGATTAGTTCAACTAGAACTGTCCTACAAAACTACAACAATTGGCCTCCAAAAATACTTGGAAACTACTGAAGACTGGATGATGGTATGCGTCAAGGAACATGAAAGTAGTAAGCGTCTTTACTCCGTAATGAAAGAAGCCAACAAATTCAAACTGGAGCTTCAAATGGGCGTAGAGATGCAACTCCAGCACAATACACCGGCTGAAACTGCAAAATACTTGAAAAAGACAGCAAAGACGAATGCAACCGACCAGATACAGAAGCGATGGCAAGATAAACCGCTTCATGGCTAATACTCTGCCCGTATCAACCAAGCTGATGTAGACAAAACCCGTACCCATCAGTGGCTACGCAGTGCAGGGTTGAAAGCGGAAACTGAAGGTTTTATCCTTGCTGCGCAGGACCAATGCTTGCTAACTAGGAATTATCAAGCACATGTACTAAAATATTGTGTCAGCCCCAAATGCAGATTCTGTGATAAATATCCAGAAACGATTGATCATCTTGTATCAGGTTGCACGATGTTGGCACCCACTGAATATAAAACCCGACATGACAGAGTGGGCCAATATCTGCACTGGAAAATCTGCAACTTCTACGGGAAGGAAACTGAAAGAAACTGGTATCAACACCATCCAGACCCAGTTACGGAGATAGGACCTGTTACAATTCTATGGGACTACACAATCCACACTGACAGAACAATCAAGGCCAACCGACCAGATATTGTTATTAAAGACCACAAACAAAAACGGTGCATCCTTATTGATATGGCAGTCCCTGCTGACTGCAATGTATCTTTGAAGATATTCAAAAAGCTGTCAAAATACAAGGACCTTGAAATAGAGGTCTCGAAAATGTGGCATATGGGAACATCAACAATCCCTGTTGTAGTTGGAGCCCTAGGACTGGTTGGAAAAGATTGCAGTAGACTAATTGCAAGGATTCCTGGAAGCCCATGCCTCAAGGAGATACAAAAAATTGTTCTGACAAGTACAGCCCACACTTTACGAAGGGCTCTATCTATGTAACTTTTTTTTTTTTTTTTTTTTTTTTGTCAGTGAAAAGTGTCATGATGCCATTTCTAACCTTAGGTCCCTGGGTGGGACCCGGAAAGAAATGTGTAAACGCCAGAAAGCAAAGAAAATAAAAATAATAACAATAATAATAATAATAATAAATTGTTATTAAAGACCACAAACAAAAACGGTGCCTCCTTATTGATATGGCAGTCCTGCTGACTGCAATGTATCTTTGAAGATATTCAAAAAGCTGTCAAAATACAAGGACCTTGAAATAGAGGTCTCGAAAATGTGGCATATGGGAACATCAACAATCCCTGTTGTAGTTGGAGCCCTAGGACTGGTTGGAAAAGATTGCAGTAGACTAATTGCAGGGATTCCTGGAAGCCCATGCCTCAAGGAGATACAAAAAATTGTTCTGACAAGTACTGCCCACACTTTACGAAGGGCTCTATCTATGTAATTATTTTATTTTTTTATTTTTTATTTTTTTTTGTCAGTGAAAAGTGTCATGATGCCATTTCTAACCTTAGGTCCCTGAGTGGGACCCGGAAAGAAATGTGTAAACGCCAGAAAGCAAAGAAAATAAAAATAATAATAATAAAGATAATAATAATAAAAAAATACAGAAGACAAAATGACGAAAAACATAAGGATCATAATAATAGAGAAAAGCTAAAAAAAAAAAAACAGGTGTAAAAACAGATCAAAATGAGGATAATAATAATAAACTTAGTAATAAGTACGATGGTCATAAGCGTCATGATGAAATTATCTCTCTCTCTCTCTCTCTCTCTCTATATATATATATATATATATATATATATATATATATATGTATATATATATATATATATATATATATACACACACACACACACACACACACACACACATATATATATACACACACACACACACACACACACACACATATATATATATATATATATATATATATATATATATATATATATATATATATATATATATATACATACCTGGGTTGAATATGACTGGCGAAGTTTTCGTCGGTTGAAATAGGTCTATATAAGGTAATATAGGATTTTATGGATTACTACCATGTATACACAACCCAGATCAAAATCTTAAGCCTAGATACAAAAGGGTTAATAATAATAGAAAACATTGTCACTTATATATCAAAAAAATTTTGCGAAACATTTACATTTAATTAGAAAAAGTAATTTATCGACAAAGCAGTGAACATTTTAAACTTTTAATTGATTAATTTAAACATTGAAAAATGGATTTCTTTGGCTGATCATAAAGATAAGACCATATAAATAAAAACAGCAAATACAGGACAAATAACTCACAACTACTATTTATTTCTCAGTATATGCTCTATTTTTGCGAATTACATCGAAAATAGCTCATTATTAACTTCTGCTTGAGGGTGCTTTGGATGCTCGCCCAGGATGCATGATATTGGAGATACATGGAATTGAAGTTTCCTTTTTAGATTTATTTTTATAGTATATATTATTTAAATTCCTATATCAAATTTAATATTAATGAAGCTGTCACCTTCCAATTCAGCGAAGTAATTTTACAGGTTAAATTAAATTTTAAAACATTTTAGCTCCGGCAATATCAAGAATTCATTAGGATATTTGGAAAGTAATTCCGTATTTCACCGCTATGAATTATGAATTAACCAAGGTTGAATGATAGGAAATTGTGTCAAATTAATTTATCACCTTTTCGGCCCGACGGTATGTCGTTTATAGCGTATTTTAGAATTTAATTGAAAAGACATGCAAAGAAGAAATTTGGTTTAGAAAATTCCACCTTCTGCAGTAGATTTTTTTTTTTTTTTTTTAACCAGGAATTGCAAAATTATTTTTTGCATCGCATTTACAGGCGATGAAAATGTATTTTGCATGTCAGTAGAAAACGAAAAAGACAGGTTATCACAAAATCACATCAGGACATTATCCACAGAAGTTCTTCTTTTACATTTATTAGAATATCAAAAGTCTTGTCCATTACAATTTTAGAGAACATAGAAGGACAGTCATTGTAAATATTTGATCAGATGAAAGAATCATTACGTCGATAGTATCTTGCTTTTGTAAATAGTAAAATGTGTTATCCTTCAATGTAAGGGCAAGCTCTGCAAACAACCTCCATAAAAACAAGCTCATTGGAATGGAAAGTTCTTCTACATCTATATAGTCACCAATTTTAGCACCTACATATGTTCATTAGTTTCCATCTCTAAAACATTTCATAAGAGGCAGAATATACAAAAACAAAGAAATTGAAAACAGTCCTTCAAATATTTTTGGGTGTAAAAAGCCAAATTTCTTTATATGTGGAATCGATAATTTGCCTGCACTCGTTGAAAATGAAGATTTTCATAAATCATATTTAAATAAATCTAACGTGACAATTGTTTTTATATTCTTTCTGATAAAACGAATTAATTTTCCGAGAATAAATCTCCTTCTGTGTGATCATGACTCTCCAAAATTTCCTGTCTATTGTCGCTGCTTGTAAATGATTTTTTGTTATCTCCAATCAACCCTATTCTGGTAATTTATTTATTTTATGAATCATTTATGCGCCAGTGTTTAAGTAAAAAGGAAATGTGACATTTGCCTCTTTACCAGAAATAAATGAAGACCTCAACAGACTAGAAAAAACAGGTTCTTGTCGAAATCTCAGTATGGTCAATGGGCTTCACTAACCGTCTATGTTAAATCAAAGGTGATCCGGGTCTGTACCGATTTCTCGACAGGGTTTAATGCTGTACACAAAGATTATCACTATCCTTTACCAAGCCTGGAAGAAATAATCGTGAAACTAAATGAAGTTTTTTTTTTTTTTCAAAAATCGACCTCAGTGACGCATAACTTCAAATACACGTAGAGTCAGAATGTTCTAAGTTGCTCTGTATCATCACCCATTGTACAGGTTCCAACGTCTACCTTTCAGGATCAAGATCGCACCGGCAAACTTCCAGCAAATAATGGACACTATACTGAGCGGTCTTGACTTCGTTGTTGCATATTTGGACTACATAATAATAAACAGAACAAAAATGTAGAACAACAAGGAAAATGTTCATAAATCTTCTCAAGAATTCAGAAATACGGATTCAAATAGAAAGAATCCAAATGCGACTTCTTTATGGAGAAGATTAAATACTTGGGGCACATTATCGACAAAGATGACAGAAGGTCAAACCGAGAGCGGGGTACCGCGATCGAAGACATGCCAGCTCCCGAAAACGTCACTTTATTACAAAGTTTTTTTAGGATTGGCAAATTACACCGATACAATTAAGATAAACACTTTACATTGCAGATGGTCAATAAAGCAGTACTTACGTTTTTCGGATCTGTCTGTGCATACAGCAAATAGACTACGGAGATGGGGAAAGATCCTCTTAAATTATAACATCAAGATGGAGTTCTTACCGTCTGAAAACTCGGTCATACCGACGGACTATCCAGATTAGTCCTAAAACACAGGGAACCACTTGAAGATACTTTGATTGCTTCTCTTCGAAGAGAAGGAGAAATTAAAACCACATCATGCAACACAGTAAGGGAACTTAGTGTAACTCTCGACTAAATCAAACGAGAAGCTCTAAACGATGAGTTAATCACGAAACTAAAAGAAAAATTCGTGAAAAGACAAACACACTTCAGATATTTTCTCCCTATACGACGAAGTACTCCTATATAGTAAGCGAGTCGTCAATCCCACAACGCTACAAAGAAGAATTCTGAAAGATTTCCATGACAGCCACCCGGGGATTACAAGGATGAAAAGCTTTATGCTCAGTTATGTGTACTGGTCGAACATGGATAAGGATATCGGAAACATCGTAAAATCTTTAATAGGCTGTGCCTTGGCAGCTAAGGGAATCCCAATTAAATATTTTCCTTGCCCTAAAACGGACCGACTATAGTTGCGAATACATATCGACTTTACAGGACCGCTAGACGGATTCTACTATTTCACTACAGAAGTTACAATCAATTTACTCCACGAACTGTTTGCCAGTTTTGGGGTAGTTGATTGTCTAGTCTCCGACAATGTGACATAATTTACGTCCGGCGACATTAAGGATTTTTGTGAGACCTTCCAGATCAATCATATCAAGAACGCCCCATATCACCCAAGGTCCAACAGACAGGCTGAGGTGCTCCGTGATATGCTGAAAAGAGTCCTGAACAAAGCTAGGGACACACCAATAGAAAAAAGCCCTACAACAGTTCATTTAGGTGTATAGAATTACACCCAACAACAACAACGCATCATCATAATCCCAGCCGAGGTAATGTTTACGCGTAAAATTTCGACGTGCTACTCCCCAAACAAACAAAACGCGGACGAACATCCACTGTATGAAAAACACTACCAACACGGAGAGAAAGTTTCTGAATGTTTTGTGATAATAAATCTTTCTGGAAAATGGGTACAATTAAGAAGAGTAGTAAATATGATCTACATAATTAAAGTTGCCCAAGTTACTTACAAGAGACATTTGAATCAAATCAGAAAACGATGCTGATATTCGTCGTCTAGAAGAAAAAAAATGTCATGGATGTCATTTACGATACATAAGACATGACAATAGATCAAGTGGCCCCGGGGCAATGCCGTTTAAAGAGGAACTGGAAAATGGCGGACATAATAGCCGTTAACCCAACGATAAAAAGGTATTGAGACTCCTGCGGAGGTGGGGAGTGTTAGAGAAATTTACACAGACACTCACATATATACATTATTATATACATACATAAACATATATACATCCTTATACACATATATACATTAAGAAATGGACAAAGTCCGACAATTTATTTATTAAAGACATTTTTATGTTTAACGTTCTTTTTATAGATACAAGTATTAAGTAAATGCTCTGTTTATAATAAACAGTATTGAATAACATTTACCGGCCTGAATGTCCGAGAAACTTTCATAGAAAATATTCGCCCTTTAGGCAGGATTCGAACCTGCATCCTATACGGAACCGTCATTTACGCTGACGTGCCTTAACCGACTCGGCTACAAAGGAGCGTCTTTAATAAATATATATATATATATATTTATTTATTCATGAATTATTCATACATAAAACAAATACAAAGGTTAATGATTAAATAGTGAGAAATCCATCTTCGAGAACAATTCAATAATATACAAAAACCCCGAATCTGTTTATGAATGAAAAGATCCTGTTTTATAAATTTCCGTTGCATTAGATCTTTTTTATTTTACAAGCTTTCGTCTGTTCCTACAGACATCCTCAAGTATGAAATAGATTGTTTTCTTGTTTTTACTCTCAGTAATATGTGGACAAACGAAAACAAGGTTGAAATCCGAAAAATGCTATGAGAAATGTGTTGTTGTTGTTTTGGAACGTGCAGTCGCAAAACTGAGTTTGAAGTTAAATTTTAAGGTTAAAGTTCTGCGTTTATGTACAAATGTAGTGATAAGAGAATTCTTTTTTACTGGTAAATTTTCCGTCAAAGTGGCATGAACTATATTGTTCAATGATTACAGTTATGTCCCACTTACTATCCGAAAGTTGCACTTGGATGTGTTATTTTAATTTCAATTCTCTTATCACTACATTTGTAAATAAACGTACACCTTTATTGAAAGCATGCCCTGAAGTAGTAGTATGACGTCTATGCAAGGAAATCTCGACGGCGGCAAAATACCAATCCGGATTTCGGCCTGTAGGTTGCAGTCTGCAATAAAGTATAGTTGAAAGAATTTAGGCGTAGATATCTCCTCAGGCAGTAGAGATCCAATGCAGTGGTAAACCTGTTCCTGTACTTTGAAAGTGGGAATCCAACCCTCTTCTCGAAACACCTGAGCCCCAAATATATTGCCCAATTGTTTTAAAGAAGTGGTTGGAGTTGAGATGGGAGCCGGCTATTAGTCCCTTCAACGGGGTAGCTTGTTCATACAGAGGTAGCAGTCAAACTTTACCGGAGGATCAGCACAGACCGGCAGGCGCCCCGTCCCATTTGTGGGCGTTGCCGAATTGGCAAACTCAGGTCATGGACCCGAAATTAATGTCGTCACGCGTAGTTAATTTAATGCCGGGGTCGTAATTGAAAGCCAATAAAAACAAAACGAGCTATTGAGACAGGTAATACTACAGGCGGCCGCAAGGCGCTGAATGTCACCGTCAAGGCGTATGTGGCGAGCTTGGAGAGTTTGAGATAAGCGCACTGCGGCTATATTTGTAGCAGCCCTTGAAAGTCTGTTTGCCTTTGTCTTTGGGCCCTCGGAGTTTCTGGTAGCAGAAGTCATGTGGGCATTGCGGGTTGCCCACTGCAGCTCTTTCTCGGGTTCCGTCGACCTAGCTGTTACAGCAGCGTCCCTGAATTGACGTCCGCGCCTGCGGTCAAATGTTTCAGCTGCCCTCGACCAGGCAGTTGTGGCAGCATTTCTAGCATTTCAAAGAAACCTACGGAGCGGTGTCTCAGCAGCCCTTGCGCTCACTGTGTCAGCAGCGTCCCTGGATTGACGGGCGCGCCTGCGATCAAGTGTCTCTATTGCCCTTGATTTTGCAGTGGCAGCAGCGTTTCGTACGTTACGAAGAAGCCTTTGATGATGAGACTCGGAAACCCGAGATGCAGAGGTGGTTGCTGCGGTCTGTGCGTTCATTCTCGACTATTGTGCATTCTTGAGCCTTGATCACCACGAAGCCCTGTAGGCAGCATTCCCAGCCAAGCATGTCGCACGCTCCTCTCTTGACTGCGTGAGGGTGCTGCGTTCAGCGACCTGTGATAGTCGCATTGTAGTCTGTTCCTGGGAGTCGCGTGGCATTCTTGCCCTCATAGCCGACGCTCTTGCAGACGTAGGCTAAGACGTACCCTCCTTTTTGGTGGCATGGGGAAAGTGATGCTAGTAGTGGTTGATTAGGTTTGCTCACTTCCAGGTGTATGAAGTCTAACAATTTAGTATCGCAAAGCTTGAGCCAGAATCGGGAAGGCAGGTATTTAAGTAAAACAGCTGAATAAACTGTTTATGGTAGTTGGAAAAATGTAGTTAAACAAACAGAAACCAAAAACTTAAGAACTTGCGGTAGGAGAAATGATCAGTTGAAGGAATCTGAAAACGAAAGTCAGCACCTCAATACTGTCGGTAAATACTATGTTCAACGGGAATTTGGTGGAAATTCTTCGCCATTTCCAAAAAATATAGCCAAAATATAGCTTGACTGGATTTGAATTGAAAGTCAAAAGTGGCAGATGTTATCGATTTTTTCCGATAATTGATACCGATATTGAAGAAAAAGGTCAGCAAGTAATAACTGTTGATTAAAATAAATCTCAACATAATTTTTGTGAAAATTCCTTGCAGTTTGCGAAAAACAGACACTAAAATCTGCTACATTGGATTTGAGTCGGATGTCATAAAGTGATCGATTTTATCGATTTTTTTTTCCGGTAACTGATATCAATTTTTTAAAAAGAAGAACTTCACCTCAAAACTATAAGTAAGGATATTGCAAATCGTGAGTTTGATGGATATCACTTGTAAATTGTGAAAACTATCGCTGAAAAACCGTTGAATTTTTTTTTCAAATCAATATTCGACCCCCAATCGGTTTTATCGACATTTTTCCAAATCGGAGGAACAATCGAAAAATCTGAAGATGTCAAGTACGAATGTCGTAAATTTCTGATCTGTGTGTAAATTTTTATTTCAATCGGACGAACGGTTTGCTCAAGATGAGTTAACAAGTTGACAAACACACAGGCACTGTAACAGAATGCCATTTAGAGACACAGATATATATATATATATATATATATATATATATATATATATATATATATATATATATATATATATATACACACACACACACACACACAAACACACACACACATATATATATATATATATATATATATATATATATATATATATATATATATATATATATATACTAGCAGAATTACCCGGCGTTGCCTGGGTTTATTCAAAATTATAATAAGAATTGTGAAAACATTTATAACAGAAGCATAGAAGATTCAATAAAATTTGTCAGCAAATCGATCTTCGAAAATTGTTGGGGAGAAATAATTTGTTGACAGCTTTTGCTCAAACTACATCGAATGAACACCATGCATTGGAAGGAGAAGAAATTCAACAAAGTCTTCTCCTAGCAGCCGTGTCAAGGCTGAAAACCAACGTTCACAAACCCTGTACAGAATTGTTCTTTACCTCTCAGTTTCGAAAGCTCGACTGGCACAAGTTCTGGCAGCGTTCCTTCCTTGTCTAGTTAACCGTTGTTCATTAGTTTCTGATGACCTTACATTAGCTGTACGAATAGCATTTTGCGTCAGTCTAATTTGAGTTTCTTGTTGCAAAGCGTTTTTTCTCCGTGCTTTCATGCATTTGGTTGTAGTAGTAGCACATCCAAGTGAAGGATTTCGCTTTCTTGGCATTACTGTCAGGATCTAGTTGCAGGGGTTTGGCTAAGCTTTTTGAATAACAATGTAGTAATCAATTGAAAAGAAAGACTATTATACACATTAATGGAAATATAGCTACAATAAATTAATTTCAAGTTTATAAGGGAGACCATGGGAACGTGGTAAACAGATACAAGCAAGTTCATAAAGTTAGGATTTATCTAAAAATAGACTACCAAAAAACGTTCTAGTAATAAAAATAAAAATTAACATGCAGCTAGAAACCTACTCAATATGAACGTTAAAACGCTAAGTTTAGCATAATTATAAATGAATCGAAAGAGGGTTTTTACATTATTATAAGTGCATTTTTCAGAATAAAACTGTCAAAATTTTAGGGTTCAATTTTCCAAATATATGAGATAGTTAGCATTATTTAAACGCTGATTAGATGATAAATACATAATTAAAAAATTGCGTATAGGCTTAGAATTTTTTTAATAATATGATTTTCACAAATTTAAATTTGAAGGATCAAAAATTCAAAAGATGTTATTTGAAATTTCTATTTTGAACCCCAGAAACTTGAAAGCATTAATAATGTTTTTCAGTAGTTTAATAATGAGTGGAGCATTGCTATTAGGACTATAAATGAGTCCATCGTCTGTATATAGATCTACTTGCTTCGTGTCAACAATTCTAGAAAAGATCTCAAGAATATATACGCACACAAAATCAGCAACCTGGGTCGACTTATACGGTCCCACTGGGACGTTAAAATCATCACTATTGCATTTAATTCAGATGGAATTGTTAAATATCAAGACTGATTTCCTGGCAGTAATTTTAACATTAATTTCATCGTCAGTTACATCCATGTAGCTTTTTTTGTAAAGTTTATGCAGTCAACAAATAGATTAATAAAAATCAATAATATCAAATATAATGAAGGGGGCTTTCTTTTTACCACTCATATTACGGAACCATTTATTTGTATCAGAAGAATCCTTTCAAAGAATGGCCCCGGTAGTGATCACAAATCTGACAGGATTTTTTTTAAATATTTTTAGAAATTAACCCTAGCTCTGATTTAGTAGCCTGAGTTATATTCGAGAAGTTAAGTTTATGATCTTTGAACAAAATATAAGCATTTTTTGTATGGATTTTCCCCATCTTAATTCCTATTGTATGAAATGTATTGCTATGTTTAATTAAAACATTGAGTTCTATGTGTGAATCAGTTTTAATATTTAATATTTTATATTGTATTAATAAGATTCCCTTGGATTATATACCAACGGATTATCATACGCACACACACACACACACACACACACACACACATATATATATATATATATATATATATATATATATATATATATATATATATATTAGCTGATTCGGTGTCAGTGAAATAATTGGACTGTTCGGCATAGTCGTTTCGGCACCATTGTCTATGATCAGGGGCAATCTCAAAAAAGTATAAAAACGACTCTCTATTTGATTTCAATTTTATTTTCCTTTTCCGTGTTACTTGACGTAATCTTCAGATCGGATGAGACAGATTTGCCAGACACTCTTTGGTGTGACCTTAGCTGAAAGTAAACGGCTTTGTTCGCCGTCTACTACTGTCATCAAGTGCGCCCATTCTAGAATTATATCGGCGAATATAAACTTAATTTCTTTAGCAACTATTTTACCAGTGCTCATATTGCAGTTTTGCCGTTATCATTGAATGTTTTTACAGGAGCTCATATTGCTTTTCTCTGGTACTCCACATTGTATTTATTTCTATGCTTGGTCGGCTCAGGAGATTTTAAGGTAAGGCTTCAAGAACACCAGAAAGCTATAATATGAGGACCCGAAAAGTATCAGTTCAATTCATTAAGGCAGTGGAGAACTATCAGAGGGAAAATTAGCAATGGAGATAACTGATAACTGACATCCATCAAACGTGGCACTTGGAACTAGAACAGTCTACCCTAGTGAGCGAAATAGAGGGTTAAGTTCGAAATTCCAACCACCTGAAGAAGGCCGAAACCTTGTGATAAATATGGCTGCGAATATGAGGACAATAGTCCGAATAAAGTAAATAATTCACATAATACCTCATCTCAGAATATATATATATATATATATATATATATATATATATATATATATATATATATATATATACAGTATAGAAATATATATAATATATATAGACAATATATATATATATATATATATATATATATATATATATATATATATATATACACATTGTGTGTGTGTGTTCTGTCATTTTTCCTACTAGTATTTTATTTTAATGTACTTTTTTGATAAATTTATCTATTGATGCACCTTTCAGTTGAATCAGGTCTATTTTCTACATAATAATCCTTGAATATAAAATGGAATTGCTAATTGATGGGCAACCAAAGAAAAATCAAAATGTTCATTGATTTTTTTTTTAACATATTCATCATTCAAATAATCGAATACCTTTTAAATAATTTCTCATTCAAAGAAAAATTAAGATTTCTTTAAGTTTAGTTTTTGGATGAGTTCTTGCCTGGAAGAAAGCGTCTTAAAAATTTTAGGAGAATAAGGTAACTCTTAACAACGATGCTGTTCTAACTATGGCTCAGATAGCCATAGAAATCCCAGCCTCCATGGACATTTTACTGGGTGGATTTGCCAGCCCCATGTCTAACTGCTTTTGAAATCAAAATTATTGATATCTTAGACTGGTTGCCAAACCAATGTTAGAGAGTCCAGTCGACCCTTCTATTCAAGTAGAAATGGATTGATAATTTTTTCAAATGTTATTTGTGTGAAAATGAATGCAACAATTTCGGCTCCTCCGAAATGGGATCGTCATGTAACACGTCTTCAGTTCCGATAACCAGGGCCAATGTGTTCACATCCACCCCCGTAGTTAATAGGATAAATGCATCATTTGCATTTCATCTTCACTATTTTTTTTTAATGCCAATATTTTATTTCTATTTATCGGAGCGTTGTCGTCCTGCTTCAAATTGGATTAGCGGATGAAGAATGAATAGGACGAAACACAATGAAAACTACAATGGCTGAGACACAAGTTTAAATAATTCATGGAATAAAGATAATATTTGATCAATATGTAGGTATACACACACACACATGCACACACACTTACACACGCACACACACACACACACACATATATATATATATATATATATATATATATATATATATATATATATATATGTATGTATGTATGTATATATATGCGCTCATAAACAAAACGAATTCGATGATTGTAGTGATTTGTGATACAATACACTTGCGGGTATAATTGATAATTACAATACATGTACGACATCATGGCTTTACATGGTTTACGCCTTACTCCATTCAATAATTAAAAAAAAATAAATAAAAAACAAGATCAAAATACAAGAAAATATTTCCATGTATAAAAAAGACCTACCTGATCTTGTCCAGCGGTAAGGGTTGCCGTTTGTAACATTTCAGAACTATTACTGAGACTGAACACATTAGTATCGCAATATGGACTTCTTTTTAGACTCCTAAGATTATTCTCCGTCGACAAAGGATTGAGCTCAAGATCCGTGGATATGTAAGATGATGTAATACCCTGGGAGGCTGGTGGATGGCGCCCGGATGTATCCAATGGCTCCATATTATTTGCAGCATTGCCTCGGCAATTCAGTACGATCAGATATATTATCAGAAATATAATCAAGCCGACAAATAGTGTAATGGTGTTCAGACCTATAGCAATGAATAACTTATGGTGCGAAATTTCCTCATCGTCGACTTGGATCCCAGATAAAATAGAGCTTTCATTACTGACTACCAGAGACAAAGACAAATTTTCTGTCGCTGACTGGACAGGAACTCCTCTATCTTTCAAAATAAACTGTAATTGGGACTGCGTGTCACTGAGCTGGTTTTCCATGGAAATATTATACACACCTTTGTCCATGTTGCTTGAGTCATTTGCAATATTACCCAGGAAGGTACCAGAGACTTTCTCTTCTTCTACAGTGTTTTCTTTCTCCCAACTTCGGTGAGCACATAGAAGGAAGGAGATAAGAACGGTTAGAGTAAACATAGTCATAATGTTTTTAGCGCATATATATACATATATATATATATATATATATATATATATATATATATATATGTATATATATATATATATATATATATATGTATATATATGCGCTCATAAACAAAACGAATTCGATGATTGTAGTGATTTGTGATACAATACACTTGCGGGTATAATTGATAATTACAATACATTTACGACATCATGGCTTTACATGGTTTACGCCTTACTCCATTCAATAATTAAAAAATAAATAAAAAAAAACAAGATCAAAATACAAGAAAATATTTCAATGTATAAAAAAACCTACCTGATCTTGTCCAGCGCCGAGGGTTGCCGTTTGTAATATTTCAGAACTATTACTGGGACTGACCACATTAGTATCGCAATAGGGACTTCTTTTTGGACTCTTAAACGTACTGAAACCGCCAAGATTATTCTCCGTCGACAAAGGATTGAGCTCAAGATCCGTGGATATGTAAGATGATGTCATACACTGCGAGGTTGATGGATGGCGCCCGGATGTATCTAAGAGTTCCATATTATTTGCGGCATTGCGCCGGCATTTTCAATACGATCACATACATTGTCAGCAATATAATCAAACCGACAAATATTTCAATGATTTTCAGAGCTATAGCACTAAATAAGTTATGTTGCGAAATTTTCTCATCGTCGACTTGGATCCCAGATAAATTGGAACTTTCATTACTGACTTCCAGGGACAAAGACAAATCTGCTGTCGCTGACTGGACCGGAACACCTCTATCTTTCACAATAAGCTGTAATTGGGACTGCGTGTCACTGGGCTGGTTTTCCGTGGAAATATTTTACACACCTTTGTCCATGTTGCTTGAGTCGTTTGCAATATTACCCAGGTAGGTACCAGAGACTTTCTCTTCTTCTACAGTGTTTTCTTTCTCCCAACTTCGGTGAGCACAAAGAAAGAAGGAGATAAGAACGGTTAGAGTAATCATAGTCAGAATGTTCTTTTGATACGATAATACTGAAAAATCCGCGAGAGAAGATTTAATATGAGTTGATATTAATCCATGCAAAATTTTCACCAATTTATTTTTCTCTTTGAAATTGCTCTGTTTATACTGATGGCTGCTTTCTCTCCTGCCACAGAGAAATAAAAAAAAGCTCGTTAATGATGTCAATCAAACAAAAAGGCAAATTAGATTATTGTTAAACCAAGCAGATTTGTGCTTGTTATTTCTATAGATGAATTACGGGTCACAGACTTTAGAGGTTCATCTCGCACATTTATTCTCTATAAATGCATATGAAATTATTATTCATTTAGGTTGTTTTACATATGATTCTATTGATAAAGAAATTAGTGGTTACTATTACTCTACATGCAGAGTTTAAGTAATTAAATTATTTCATATTAGAAACTGACCTCGTTGAGAAATATAATCGACATTACAACTTATATGTGATATTATGTAATTAATGAATAAAAATCCTTTAATTAATCCGACATTATTTACTGTGAAATCTATATTTAGTGAATACGCCTGTGTAAGTGGACACCCCTGTGGCTTTTTTTGTTTGTTTTTGTTTATTTTTAAACAGTGACGTGTCATGAGATCCACAATCTTGATAAAGAAAATATGATTCCCGGTTATCGTCGAGGGAAGTGGAATCTGTGAGTTGAATTAGAAAAAAAAAATCTGTTGATATGAATTGCAGACTTTCATTGACTGATTTTTTTTTTTTTTTTACAGTTTATCAATCTTTTGCAGATTATTTTAAGCCTGAAACTATTTTTAGAGTGTAAGAATTTTTACGAGACAATACTTTTGTAGCATCAGTGTGAATACCGGATGGTCTGTTCTTGACAAAACGGCATAAATTATGATTCAGAAATTGTGGATAAATTTGACGTTACTCTATCAGGGTAAGTCATGGTGAGTCGGGGATACTTGATGGAAAGCATGACCGTCACCGTAGACAATACAGACAACAGGTCCGTTCATATTTTTATGAAAGATGTCTGGCTATATGTATTTAACAGGTAAGCGATACTGGCTTAAATCCCAGCCATATCTGACACAAGAGATGCCAGATGAATCTCTAGTAGATCAATATTTTTCAGCCTCACTGGGATTTTAGAGAAGACCCAATAAAGTTTCACTGTAAACAGCAGGACCCCGGTCATAATTCGTTGTCGTGGCAGAGTCCAGTTAATGGCAGGGTTCCATGCGACCATCGGCTCAAACTGTCAACAAGACGCTGGTAATCATGTTCCATAAATGTCTGAATTGTATTTATATGATATAGGTCGATTCTGTTGATCCACATAAATATATCACTGAGATATGGACGTTCGAGTGATACCATACGAAGTTTGTAGTTTAAGGGCAATAAAATGAAACTTGCTAACCTGACGCTCATTCGTAACTAAACTGATATAGCACGTCAGGTAATATGACGGTTCTGTGTAGGATACAGATTCGATTCCTGTCGGATGTTGCTTTTTTTTCAATGAAATTTCTGGGATGTTCAGGCAGGCAAACATTGTTAATACTGTTTATTATAAGCAGCAAATTTACTTAAATGTGTCTGTATATATAAATAACGTATAACAATAAAATATAATACAATAAGTGTCGAAATTTCGTAGGATATATATATATATATATATATATATATATATATATATATATATATATATGAAGAAATATAGATTTAAGTTTTATGGGATAAAGTGCTCAATTTCAGAGAAAGAGCGTATGTAAATATAAATATAAAAGTGATAATTGAAGTCAACATTCATAGCCGACAGGCTGTTTCATGCTAGACGCAATCGTCAGACGGCGAAAGTCCGATTTTTCCTCGACTATTTATATATATATGAGTCAGTAGTACACTCTCATTGTCGGGAGGATTTTGGAAGGAGCGGCTTGTTTGTTTCTTTATTTGGGTTAATTTATTTTACCTTTTTTATTTTCATTTTTTTTTCATTTTATATATTTATTTGTTCTTTTTGGTTTTCAATATTTTATTTACGTAGTAAAAAAATTAGGGGAGGATTTGTTTAGGTCACTTATTTAACAGTTTGCTTTGGTATGGGAAGATAAAATGCTATATATTCGGCCAATTTTTAGATTGATTGCCGTAGATTATTCTGTTATTCTGTCGGGGCGGAAAATTTAGTCTGTTTATTTATTAATTTATTTGGATTGATTATTTTTATTGTTATAACGGCTATTTTAGCGCGAGCAATTTGTTAATTTGTTCATTTATTTATTTATTTGGATTAATTTTTACTTTTCTGGGTTGATCGTTGTAATCTATTTTAACGGTTATTTTTGCGGGATTGGCTTGTTAATTTGTTTATTATTTACATTATTTATTTATTTTGGTTCATTATGTTCACTTGTTTTTTATGTATTTGTTTTTATTATTTTTATTCATTCTATTTCGTCTGTTCTAACGGGAGTGGTTTGTTAATTTGTTTATTATTTGTTTGGGTTAATCTATTATACTTACTTTATTATTTATTTTTATTTATTCATTTCAGTTTTCGATTTTTAAGTAACTTAGTAAAAATTTGTTTACATGTCTGTATTTTGAGATGAGATCAGATCGTTTATTTAGTAATTGATTTTATTCTGGGAAGGTAATAATCGCATTTTTTCCTCCAAGCAAAGTTTGCACGTTTTGGATTGATTGTTCTAGACTGAAACCGAAATTAATAAATAAATATATAAGATAAAAAATGAAAAATAAAAAACAAGTAAAATAAATTAACACAAATAAATAAACACGCCACTCCCGCCGGAATAACCACCAGAATTGATTACCCACAATGCACCACTGACCCATATACATAAATAGTCGAGAAAAATCGAACGCTCGCAGCCTGGCGATTGTGTCTAGCATGAAATAGCCTGTCGCCTCTAGGTTTTGACTTCCATGTTCACTTATATATATATATATATATATATATATATATATATATATATATATATATATATATATATATATATATTGTGACGTACCGACGATTTCATTAACGATATAAGCGTAAGGTTAAAGAAAAAACACCCCGACAGAAAAATCCTAAATTCTAATCGAAAATAAGTTAGATAAAAAAATAAATAAGTAAAATAGATAAAATCCAGTTTTTTTTAAATTGCGAGCGAATATGTTTATATGGTCAGTCATACCCTCCTCTCCTCTTCTCTTCATAAGTTCTCTCTCTCTCTCTCTCTCTCTCTCTCTCACTTTACGTACTCTTCCACCCACAAGCCATTGGCCCGTGAAATTTGAAGCGACCTGACAACAAGATGAACCTGGTTTCAAAATCCCTCGACCATCAGGTGATTGACCATAAGTGAATTGCAGACACAATCAAGGCTCTCCTGCTGTGATTCACATGATCAAAACCTATTGAGGGTTGGTTGAATTTTTGGCCATCACGCAAACACTGCGTGATTTTTGCCCCATCCTCCTGCCTACACGGTCAAGGACGAAGAGAACTCACGTGACTATCTTTTTGGGACAGCAAAATTCTAAAAAAGGTTTTCAGTTTCCTGTCCTACCAGTGGCAGATAAACATGGTTGGGCGAATCGCCACGTTTCAAAATGGACTGCCCACCGAAATGAAGAAGACAGCAAAGTCGGTGGACTAGAGAACGAAAGGACTGGTACGATACTGAATTGACCAACGAAATGCATGTACGAGATGTTATGGATCCCGACCATTTCCGAAAGAAAAGGAACCCAGGAAATATTATTTTAGGATAAGAACTTTCGCTTGGGCGAATTAGAACTCATTGTGCAGATATCAAATCGACTGACAGATAAGTTGATTCCCTTGACTTGATCTTTTTATGTATATGTATGTATACGCTCGTACCTTCTATACTTTCATCATCCCCCACTTCATCTTTGTTAAATGAATTTTCTTTTCTTTACCTCTTTATGTATTTATAAATAAATGTTTTATTTTGAACTTCATCTTCTTGCGTCTGTTTTTCGCTGACTCCCGTGTATCGCTTCCATTCCTGTTTAAAGACATGGGAAAAGATCAAGTTCGTAACAGTATATATATATATATATATATATATATATATATATATATGTGTGTGTGTGTGTGTGTGTGTGTGTGTGTGTGTGTAATCATATATTTATAGTTTGTGTATGGTACCCCCATCTTTTTGCTTTTTACATAAATGTGTATATTTAACGAAACTCACGTAGTACTGATATTTTTTTCTCTCTAAGAATAGATAAACTTAAAAATAAATGAAATGTTTATAAAAAAATGAATAATTAACCACCGATAATTTACATTCAATAATCGATCAATTGATTGGATGTGTGAACGAAGGTCAAACGATCTTGATCAAGTAAGTGTCTTTATCATACAGACTACAGCACTCAGCTTCCAAGATACTTAATGACCGTCACATAACAACTTATTTTTTTCATACAGATTACATAATTCAGCCTCCAGATGGTAAGAGTTTTAAGGGAAGTTTCTTAATGACCATCATATCACAACTTATTTTATCATACAGCGTACAGCACTCAGCCTTTAGGAGGTAAGGATTTAAAAAGAAGAATCTTAATGACCGTCATATAACATTCTATCATACAGAGTACAGCACTCAGCCTTTAGGAGGTAAGTGATTACATAGAAGAATCTTAATAACCGTCATATAACATTTTATCATACAGAGTACAGCACTCAGCCTTTAGGAGGTAAGGGTTTATATAGAACAATTTTAATGACGGTCATATAACATTTTATCATACAGAGTACAGCACTCAGCCTTTAGGAGGTAAGGGTTTAAATAGAACAATTTTAATGACGGTCATATAACATTTTATCATAGCAGAGTACAGCACTCAGCCTTTAGGTGGTAAGGGTTTAAATAGAAGAATCTTAATGACCGTCATATAACATTTTATCATACAGAGTACAGCACTCAGCCTTTAGGATGTAAGGGTTTAAATAGAACAATTTTAATGACGGTCATATAACATTTTATCATACAGAGAACAACACTCAGGCTTTAGGAGATAAGGGTTTAAATAGAAGAGTCTTAATGACCATCATATAACATTTTATCATACAGAGTACAGCACCCATCCTTTAGAACCGTCATATCACATTTTATCATACAGAGTACAGCACTCAGCCTTTAGGAGGTAAGGGTTTGAATAGAAGAGTCTTAATCACCATCATATAACATTTTATCATACAGAGTACAGCAATCATCCTTTAGGAGGTAAGGGTTTAAATAGAACAATTTTAATGACGGTCATATAACATTTTATCATAGCAGAGTACAGCACTCAGCCTTGAGGAGGTAAGGGTTTATATAGAACAATTTAAATGACGGTCATATAACATTTTATCATACAGAGTACAGCACTCAGTCTTTAGGAGGTAGAGGTTTAAATAGAACTATTTCAATGACCGTCATATAACATTTTGTCATAGCAGAGTACAGCACTCAGCCTTTAGGAGGTAAGGGTTTAAATAGAACAATTTTAATGACGGTCATATAATATTTTATCATAGCAGAGTACAGCACTCAGCCTTTAGGAGGTAAGGGTTTAAATAGAAGAGACTTAATGACCGTCATATAACATTTTATCATACAGAGTACAGCACTCAGCCTTTAGGTGGTAAGGGTGTAAATGGAAGAATCTTAATGACCGTCATATAACATTTTATCATACAGAGTACAGCACTCAGCCTTTAGGAGGTAAGGGTTTAAATAGAAGAGTATTAATGACCGTCATATAACATTTTATCATACAGAGTACAGCACTCAGCCTTTAGGAGGTAAGGGTTTAAATAGAAGAGTCTTAATGACCATCATATAACATTTTATCATACAGAGTACAGCACTCAGCCTTTTGGAGGTAAGGGTCTAAATAGAACAATTTTAATGACGGTCATATAACATATTATCATACAGAGTACAGCACTCATCCTTTAGGAAGTAAGGGTTTAAAAAGAACAATTTTAATGACGGTCATATAACATTTTATCATAGCAGAGTACAGCACTCAGCCTTTAGGATGTAAGGGTTTAAATAGAACAATTTTAATGACGGTCATATAACATTTTATCATACAGAGTACAGCAATCAGCCTTTAGGTGGTAAGGGTTTAAATGGAAGAATCTTAATGACCGTCATATAACATTTTATCATACAGAGTACAACACTCAGGATTTAGGAGGTAAGGGTTTGAATAGAAGAGTCTTAATGACCGTCATATAACATTTTATCATACAGAGTACAGGACTCAGCCTTTAGGAGGTAAGGGTTTAAATACAACAATTTTAATGGCGGTCATATAACATTATCATACAGAGTACAGCACTCAGTCTTTAGGAGGTAGAGGTTTAAATAGAAGTGTCTTAATGACCGTCATATAACATTTTGTCATAGCAGAGTACAGCACTCAGCCTTTAGGAGGTAAGGGTTTAAATAGAACAATTTTAATGACGGTCATATAACATTTATCATCGCAGAGTACAGCACTCAGCCTTTAGGAGGTAAGGGTTTAAATAGAAGAGTCTTAATGACCGTCATATAACATTTTATCATACAGAGTACAGCACTCAGCCTTTAGGATGTAAGGGTTTAAATAGAACAATTTTAATGACGGTCATATAAAATTTTATCATAGCAGAGTACAGCACTCAGCCTTTAGGAGGTAAGGGTTTAAATAGAACAATTTTAATGACCGTCATATAACATTTTATCATAGCAGCGTACAGCACTCAGCCTTTAGGAGGTAAGGGTTTAAATAGAACAATTTTAATGACGGTCATATAACATTTTATCATAGCAGAGTACAGCACTCAGCCTTTAGGAGGTAAGGGTTTAAATAGACCAATTTTAATGATGGTCATATAACATTTTATCATAACAGAGTACAGCACTCAGCCTTTAGGAGGTAAGGGTTTAAATAGAAGAATCTTAATGACTGTCATATAACTTTTTTTTATACAGAGTACAGCATTCGGCCTTTAGGAGGTAAGGGTTTAAATAGAAGAATCTTAATGACCGTCATATAACATTTTATCATACTGATTACAGCACTCAGACTTTAGGAGGTAAGTATTTAAATAGAAGAGTCTTAATGACCGTCATAAAACATTTTATCATACAGAGTAGAGGACTCATCCTTTAGGAGGTAAGGGTTTAAATAGAACAATTTTAATGACGGTCATATAACATTTTATCATAGCAGAGTACAGCCCTCAGCCTTTAGGAGGTAAGGGTTTAAATGGAACAATTCTAATGAAGGTCATATAACATTTTATCATACAGAGTACATCACTCAGCCTTAAGGAGTTAAGGGTTTAAATAGAACTAGTTTAATGACCGTCATATAACATTTTATCATAGCAGCGTACAGCACTTAGACTTTAGAAGGTAAGGGTTTAAATAGAACAATTTTAATGACAGTCATATAACATTTTATCATAGCAGAGTACAGCACTCAGACTTTAGGAGGTAAGGGTTTAAATAGACGGGTCTTAAAGACCGTCAAATAACATTTTATCATACAGAGTACAGCACTCAGGCTTTAGGTGGTAAGTGTTTAAATGGAAGAATCTTAATGACCGTCATATAACATTTTATCATACAGAGTACAGCACTCAGCCTTTAGGAGGTAAAGGTTTAAATAGAAGAGACTTAATGACCGTCATATAACATTTTATCATACAGAGTACAGCACTCAGGCTTTAGGAGGTAAGGGTTTAAATAGAAGAGTCTTAATGACCGTCATATAAGATTTTATCATACAGAGTACAGCACTCATTCTTTAGGAGGTAAGGGTTTAAATAGAAGAGTCTTAATGACCATCATATAACAGTTTATTATACAGAATACTGCACTCAGACTTTCGCAGGTAAGGATTTAAATAGAAGTGTCTTAATGACCGTCATATAACATATTCTCATACAGAGTACAGCACTCGGCCTTTAGGAGGTAATGGTTAAATAGAAGAATCTAAATGACCGTCGTATAACATTTTATCATACAGAGTACAGCACTCAGACTTTCGGAGGTAAGGATTTAAATAGAAGTGTCTTAATGACCGTCATATAACATTTTATCATACAGAGTACGGCACTCAGGCTTTAGGAGGTAAGGATTTAAACAGAAGATTCTTAATGACCATCATATAATATTTTATCATACAGAGTACAGCACTCAGGCTTTAGGATGTAAGGGTTTAAATAGAACAATTTTAATGACGGTCATATAACATTTTATCAAACAGAGAACAGCACTCATCCTTTAGGATGTAAGGGTTTAAAAAGAACAATTTTAATGACGGTCATATAACATTTTATCATACAGAGTACAGCACTCATCCTTTAGGAGGTAAGGGTTTAAATAGAACAATTTTAATCACGGTCATATAAGATTTTATCATAGCAGAGTACAGCACTCAGCCTTTAGGAGGTAAGTGTTTAAACAGAAGAGTCTTAATGACCGTCATATAACATTTTATCATACAGAGAACAGCACTCAGCCTTTAGGAGGTAAGGGTTTAAATAGAACAATTCTAATGACGGTCATATAACATTTTATCATACAGATTACAGCACTCAGCTTTTAGGAGGTAAGGATTGAAATAGAGAAGTCTTAATGACCGTCATATAACTTTTAATAATAGCAGAGTACAGCACTCAGCCTTTAGAAGGTAAGGGTTTGAATAGAACAATTTTAATGACGGTCATATAACATTTTATCATAGCAGAGTACAGCGCTCAGCCTTTAGGGGGTAAGTGTTTAAGTAGAAGCATCTCAATGACCGTCATATAACATTTTATCATACAGAGTACAGCACTCGGCGTTGAGGGGGTAAGGGTTTAAATAGAAGAATCTTAATGACCGTCATATAACATTTTACCATACAGAGTACAGCACCTTAGCCTTTAGAAGGTAAGGATTTAAATAGAAGTGTCTTAATGACCGTCATATAACATTTTATCATACAGAGTACAGCACTCAGCCTTTAGGAGGTAAGGGTTTAAATAGAACAATTTTAATGACGGTCATATAACATTTTATCATACAGAGTACACCACTCAGCCTTTAGGAGGTAAGGGTTAAAATAGAACAAATTTATGACGGTCATATAACATTTTTATTCAGAGTACAGCACTCAGCCTTTAGGAGGTAGAGGTTTAAATAGAACTATTTTAATGACGGTCATATAACATTTTATCATAGCAGGGTACAGCACTCAGCATTTAGGAGGTAAGTTTTAAATAGAACAATTTTAATGACGGTCATATAACATTTTATCCTAGCAGAGTACTGCACTCAGACTTGCGGAGGTAAGGATTTAAATAGAAGTGTCTTAATGACCGTCATATAACATTTTATCATACAGAGTACGGCATTCAGGCTTTAGGAGTTAAGGATTTAAACAGAAGAGTCTTAATGACCATCATATAATATTTTATCATACAGAGTACAGCACTCAGGCTTTAGGATGTAAGGGTTTAAATAGAACAATTTTAATGACGGTCATATAACATTTTATCATACAGTGTACAGCACTCATCCTTTAGGATGTAAGTGTTTAAATAGAACAATTTTAATGACGTTCATATAACATTTTATCCTAGCAGAGTACTGCACTCAGCCTTTAGGAGGTAAGGGTTAAAATAGAATAATTTTAATGACGGTCATATAACATTTTATCATAACAGAGTACAGCACTCAACCTTTAGGAGGTAAGCGTTAAAAAAGAACAATTTTAATGACTGTCATATAAAATTTTGTCTTACAGAGTACAGCACTATGCCTTTAGGAGGTAAGGGTTTAAATAGAAGAAACTTAATGACCGTCAAATAAAATTTTATCATACAGAGTACAGCACATAGCCTTTAGGAGGTAAGGATTTAAATAGAAGAGTCTTACTGACCGTCATATAACATTTTATCATACTGATTACAGCACTCAGCCTTTAGGAGGTAAGGGTTTAAATAGAAGAGTCTTAATGACCGTCATATAACATTTTATCATAGAGAGTACAGCATTCAGCCTTTAGAAGTTAAGGATTTCAACAGAACAATGTTAATGACGGTCATATAACATTTTATGATAGCAGAGTACAGCACTCAGCCTTTAGGTGGTAAGGGTTTAAAAAGAAGAATCTAAATGACCGTCATAGAACATTTTATCATACAGAGTACAGAACTCAGTCTTTAGGACGTAAGGGTTTAAATAGAAGAATATTAATGACCGTCATATAACATTTTATCATACAGAGTACAGCACTCTGCCTTTAGGAGGTAAGGGTTTAAATAGAAAAATTTTAACGACGGTCATATAACATTTTATCATAGCAGAGTACAGCACTCAGCCTTTAGGAGGTAAGGGTTTAAATAGAATTATTTTACTGACCGTCATATGACATTTTATCATAGCAGAGTAAAGCATTCAGCCTTTAGGAGGTAAGGCTTTAAATAGAACAATTTTAATGACGGTCATATAACATTTTATCATAGCAGAGTACAGCACTCAGCCTTTAGGGGGTAAGAGTTTAAATAGAAGAATCTTAATGACGGTCATATAACATTTTATCATACAGAGTACAGTACTCGGCCTTGAGGAGGTAAGGGTTTAAATAGAAGAGTTTTAATGTCCGTCATATAACATTTTATCATACAGAGTACAGCACTCAGCCTTTAGGAGGTAAGGGTTTAAATAGAACAATTTTAATGACGGACATATAACATTTTATCATACAGAGTACAGCACACAGCCTTTAGGAGGTAAGGATTTACATAGACGAGACTTAATGACCGTCATATAACATTTAATCATAGCAGTGTACAGCATTCAGCATTTAGGAGGTAAGGGTTTAAATAGAACAATTTTAATGACGGTCATATAACATTTTATCATAGCAGAGTGCAGCACTCAGCCTTTAGGTGGTAAGGGGTTAAATAGAAGAATCTTAATGACCGTCATAGAACATTTTATCATACAGATTACAGCACACAGCCTTTAGGAGGTAAGGGTTTAAATAGAAGAATCTTACTGACCGTCATATAACATTTTATCATAGCAGAGTACAGCACTCAGCCTTTAGGAGTTAAGGGTTTAAATAGAACAATTTTAATGAGGGTCATATAACATTATATCATACAGAGTACAGCACTCAGCCTTTACGAGGTAAGGGTTTTAAAAGAACTATTTTAATGACCGTCATATAACATTTTATCATAGCAGAGTACTGCACTCAGCCTTTAGGAGGTAAGGGTTAAAATAGAACAATTTTAATGACGGTCATATAACATATTATCATACAGAGTACAGCACTCAGACTTTAGGAGGTAAGGGTTTAAATAGAACTATTTTAATGACCGTCATATAACATTTTATCATAGCAGAGTACAGCACTCAGCCTTCAAGAGGTAAGTGTTTAAAAAGAACAATTTTAATGACGGTGATATAACATTTTATCATAACAGAGTACAGCACTCAACCTTTAGGATGTAAGGATTTAAACAGAACAATTTTAATGACTGTCATATCAAATTATATCTTACAGAGTACAGCACTAAGCCTTTAGGAGGTAAGGATTTAAATAGAAGAATCTTAATGACCGTCAAATAAAATTTTATCATACAGAGTACAGCACTCAGCCTTTAGGAGGTAAGGGTTTAAATAGAAGAGTCTTAATGACCGTCATATAACATTTTATCATAGAGAGTACAGCACTCAGCCTTTAGAAGTTAAGGGTTTAAACAGAACAATTTTAATGACGGTCATATAACATTTTATGATAGCAGAGTACAGCACTCATCCTTTTGGTGGTAAGGGTTTAAATAGAAGAATCTAAATGACCGTCATAGAACATTTTATCATACAGAGTACAGAACTCAGTCTTTAGGACGTAAGCGTTTAAATAGAAGAATATTAAAGACCGTCATATAACATTTTATCATACAGAGTACAGCACTCAGCCTTTAGGAGGTAAGGGTTTAAATAGAAAAATTTTAACGACGGTCATATAACATTTTATCATAGCAGTGTACAGCACTCAGCCTTTAGGAGGTAAGGGTTTAAATAGAAGAATGTTAGTGACAGTCATATAACATTTTATCGTACAGAGTACAGCACAGAGCCTTTAGGAGGTAAGCGTTTAAATAGAACAATTATATTGACGGTAATATATCATTTTATCATACAGAGTACAGCACTCAGACTTTAGGAGGTAAGGGTTTAAATAGAATTATTTTACTGACCGTCATATAACATTTTATCATAGCAGAGTAAAGCATTCAGCCTTTAGGAGATAAGGCTTTAAATAGAACAATTTTCATGACGGTCATATAACATTTTATCATAGCAGAGTACAGCATTCAGCCTTTAGGAGGTAAGGGTTTAAATAGAACAATTTTAATGACGGTCATATAACATTTTATCATACAGAGTACAGCACTCAGCCTTTAGGAGGTAATGGTTTAAATAGAACTATTTTAATGACCGTCATATAACATTTTATCATAGCAGAGTACAGCACTCAGCCTTTAGTGGGTAAGGATTTAAATAGAAGAGTATTAATGACCGTCATATAACATTTAATCATAGCAGAGTACAGCACTCAGCCTTTAGAATTTAAAGGTTTAAATAGAACAACTTTAATGACGGACATGTAACATTTTATCATAGCAGAGTACAGCACTCAGCCTTTAGGGGGTAAGAGTTTAAATAGAAGAATCTTAATGACGGTCATATAACATTTTATCATACAGAGTAGAGTACTCGGCCTTGAGGAGGTAAGGGTTTAAATAGAAGAGTTTTTATGACCGTCATATAACATTTTATCATAGCAGAGTACATCAGTCAGCCTTTAGGAGGTAAGGGTTTAAATAGAACAATTTTAAGGACGGTCATATAATATTTTATCATAGCAGAGTACAGCACTCAGACTATAGGAGGTAAGGGTTGAAATATAACAATTTTAATGACGGTCATGTAACATTTTATCATAGCAGAGTACAGCACTCAGCCTTTAGGTGGTAAGGGTTTAAATAGAAGAATCTTAATTACCGTCATATAACATTTTATCCTACAGAGTACAGCACTCGGACTTTAAGAGGTAAGGGTTTAAATAAAAGAATCTTAATGGCCGTCATATAACATATTATCATACAGAGTACAGCACTCAGGCTTTAGGGGGTAAGGATTTAAATAGAAGAGTATTAATGACCGTCATATAACATTTAATCATAGCAGAGTACAGCACTCAGCCTTTAGAATTTAAAGGTTTAAATAGAACAATTTTAATGACGGTCATATAACATTTTATGATAGCAGAGTACAACACTCAGCCTTTAGGTGGTAAGGGTTTAAATAGAAGAATCTTAATGACCGTCATAGAACATTTTATCATACCGAGTACAGCACTCATCCTTTAGGAGGTAAGGGTTTAAATAGAAGAATCTTAGTGTCCGTCATATAACATTTTATCGTACAGAGTACAGCACCCAGCCTTTAGGAGGTAATGGTTTAAATAGAACTATTTTAATGACCGTCATATAACATTTTATCATAGCAGAGTACAGCACTCAGCCTTTAGGAGGTAAGGGTTTAAATAGAACAATTTCAATGACCGTCATATAACATTTTATCATAGCAGAGTACAGCACTCAGCCTTTAGGGGGTAAGAGTTTAAATAGAAGAATCTTAATGACGGTCATATAACATTTTATCATACAGAGTAGAGTACTCGGCCTTGAGGAGGTAAGGGTTTAAATAGAAGAGTTTTTATGACCGTCATATAACATTTTATCATACAGAGTACAGCACTCAGCCTTTAGGAGGTAAGGGTTTAAATAGAACAATTTTAATGACGGTCATAAAACATTTTATCATACAGAGTACCGCACACAGCCTTTAGGAGGTAAGGATTTACATAGACGAGTCTTAATGATCGTCATATAACATTTAATCATAGCAGTGTACAGCATTCAGCCTTTAGGAAGCAAGGGTTTAAATAGAACAATTTTAATGACGGTCATATAACATTTTATCATAGCAGAGTACAGCACTCAGCCTTTAGGTGGTAAGGGGTTAAATAGAAGAATCTTAATGACCGCCATAGAACATTTTATCATACAGATTACAGCACACAGCCTTTAGGAGGTAAGGGTTTAAATAGAAGAATCTTAATGACCGTCATATAACATTTTATCATAGCAGAGTACAGCACTCAGCCTTTAGGAGGTAAGGGTTTAAATAGAACTATTTTAATGACCGTCATATAACATTTTATCATAGCAGAGTACAGCACCCAGCCTAAAGGAGGTAAGGGTTTAAATAGAACAATTTTAAGGACGGTCATATAATATTTTATCATAGCAGAGTACATCACTCAGACTATAGGAGGTAAGGGTTGAAATATAACAATTTTAATGACGGTCATGTAACATTTTATCATAGCAGAGTACAGCACTCAGCCTTTAGGTGGTAAGGGTTTAAATAGAAGAATCTTAATTACCGTCATATAACATTTTATCCTAGAGAGTACAGCACTCGGACTTTAAGAGGTAAGGGTTTAAATAAAAGAATCTTAATGGCCGTCATATAACATATTATCATACAGAGTACAGCACTCAGCCTTTAGGGGGTAAGGATTTAAATAGAAGAGTATTAATGACCGTCATATAACATTTAATCATAGCAGAGTACAGCACTCAGCCTTTAGAATTTAAAGGTTTAAATAGAACAACTTTAATGACGGACATGTAACATTTTATCATAGCAGAGTACAGCACTCAGCCTTTAGGGGGTAAGAGTTTAAATAGAAGAATCTTAATGACGGTCATATAACATTTTATCATACAGAGTAGAGTACTCGGCCTTGAGAGGTAAGGGTTTAAATAGAAGAGTTTTTATGACCGTCATATAACATTTTATCATACAGAGTACAGCACTCAGGCTTTAGGAGGTAAGGGTTTAAATAGAACAATTTTAATGACGGTCATAAAACATTTTATCATACAGAGTACCGCACACAGCATTTAGGAGGTAAGGATTTACATAGACGAGTCTTAATGATCGTCATATAACATTTAATCATAGCAGTGTACAGCATTCAGCCTTTAGGAAGCAAGGGTTTAAATAGAACAATTTTAATGACGGTCATATAACATTTTATCATAGCAGAGTACAGCACTCAGCCTTTAGGTGGTAAGGGGTTAAATAGAAGAATCTTAATGACCGCCATAGAACATTTTATCATACAGATTACAGCACACAGCCTTTAGGAGGTAAGGGTTTAAATAGAAGAATCTTAATGACCGTCATATAACATTTTATCATAGCAGAGTACAGCACTCAGCCTTTAGGAGGTAAGGGTTTAAATAGAACTATTTTAATGACCGTCATATAACATTTTATCATAGCAGAGTACAGCACCCAGCCTAAAGGAGGTAAGGGTTTAAATAGAACAATTTAAAGGACGGTCATATAATATTTTATCATAGCAGAGTACATCACTCAGACTATAGGAGGTAAGGGTTGAAATATAACAATTTTAATGACGGTCATGTAACATTTTATCATAGCAGAGTACAGCACTCAGCCTTTAGGTGGTAAGGGTTTAAATAGAAGAATCTTAATTACCGTCATATAACATTTTATCCTACAGAGTACAGCACTCGGACTTTAAGAGGTAAGGGTTTAAATAAAAGAATCTTAATGGCCGTCATATAACATATTATCATACAGAGTACAGCACTCAGCCTTTAGGGGGTAAGGATTTAAATAGAAGAGTATTAATGACCGTCATATAACATTTAATCATAGCAGAGTACAGCACTCAGCCTTTAGAATTTAAAGGTTTAAATAGAACAATTTTAATGACGGTCATATAACATTTTATGATAGCAGAGTACAACACTCAGCCTTTAGGTGGTAAGGGTTTAAATAGAAGAATCTTAATGACCGTCATAGAACATTTTATCATACCGAGTACAGCACTCATCCTTTAGGAGGTAAGGGTTTAAATAGAAGAATCTTAGTGTCCGTCATATAACATTTTATCGTACAGAGTACAGCACCCAGCCTTTAGGAGGTAAGGGTTTAAATAGAATAATCTTAATGACCGTAATATAACATTTGATCATACAGAGTACAGCACTCAGCCTTTAGGACGTAAGGATTTAAATAGAAGAGTCTTAATGACCATCATATAATATTTTATCATACAAAGTACAGCACTCAACCTTTAGGATGTAAGGGTTTAAATAGAACAATTTTAATGACGGTCATATATCATTTTATCATACAGAGTACAACACTCATCCTTTAGGAGGTAAGGTTTTAAATAGAACAATTTTAATGACGGTCATATAACATTTTATCATAGCAGAGTACAGCACTCAGCCTTTAGGAGGTAAGGGTTTAAATAGAACAATTTTATTGACGGTCATATAACATTTTATCACACAGAGTACAGCACTGAGCCTTTAGGAGGTAAGGGTTTAAATAGAACTATTTTAATTACCGTCATATATCATTTTATCATAGCACAGTACAGCATTCAGCCTTTAGAAGGTAAGGATTTAAATAGAACAATTTTAATGACGGTCATATAACATTTTATCATAGCAGAGTACAGCACTCAGACTTTAGGATGTAAGGGTTTGAATAGAACAATTTTAATGACGGTCATATAACATTTTATCATACAGAATACAGCACTCAGCCTTTAGGGAGTAAGGGTTTAAATAGAACTATTTTAATGACCGTCATATAACATTTTATCATAGCAGAGTACAGCACTCAGCCTTTAGGAGGTAAGGGTTGAAATAGAACAATTTTAATGACGGTCATATAACATTTTATCATAGCAGAGTACAGCACTCAGCCTTTAGGTGGTAAGGGGTTAAATAGAAGAATCTTAATGACCGTCATAGAACATTTTATCATACAGATTACAGCACACAGCCTTTAGGAGGTAAGGGTTTAAATAGAAGAATCTTAATGACCGTCATATAACATTTTATCATAGCAGAGTACAGCACTCAGCCTTTAGGAGGTAAGGGTTTAAATAGAACTATTTTAATGACCGTCATATAACATTTTATCATAGCAGAGTACAGCACCCAGCCTTTAGGAGGTAAGGGTTTAAATAGAACAATTTTAAGGACGGTCATATAATATTTTATCATAGCAGAGTACAGCACTCAGACTATAGGAGGTAAGGGTTGAAATATAACAATTTTAATGACGGTCATGTAACATTTTATCATAGCAGAGTACAGCACTCAGCCTTTAGGTGGTAAGGGTTTAAATAGAAGAATCTTAATTACCGTCATATAACATTTTATCCTACAGAGTACAGCACTCGGACTTTAAGAGGTAAGGGTTTAAATAAAAGAATCTTAATGGCCGTCATATAACATATTATCATACAGAGTACAGCACTCAGCCTTTAGTGGGTAAGGATTTAAATAGAAGAGTATTAATGACCGTCATATAACATTTAATCATAGCAGAGTACAGCACTCAGCCTTTAGAATTTAATGGTTTAAATAGAACAATTTTAATGACGGTCATATAACATTTTATGATAGCAGAGTACAACACTCAGCCTTTAGGTGGTAAGGGTTTAAATAGAAGAATCTTAATGACCGTCATAGAAGATTTTATCATACCGAGTACAGAACTCATCCTTTAGGAGGTAAGGGTTTAAATAGAAGAATCTTAGTGTCCGTCATATAACATTTTATCGTACAGAGTACAGCACCCAGCCTTTAGGAGGTAAGGGTTTAAATAGAATAATCTTAATGACCGTAATATAACATTTGATCATACAGAGTACAGCACTCAGCCTTTAGGACGTAAGGATTTAAATAGAAGAGTCTTAATGACCATCATATAATATTTTATCATACAAAGTACAGCACTCAGCCTTTAGGATGTAAGGGTTTAAATAGAACAATTTTAATGACGGTCATATATCATTTTATCATACAGAGTACAACACTCATCCTTTAGGAGGTAAGGTTTTATATAGAACAATTTTAATGACGGTCATATAACATTTTATCATAGCAGAGTACAGCACTCAGCCTTTAGGAGGTAAGGGTTTAAATAGAACAATTTTATTGACGGTCATATAACATTTTATCATACAGAGTACAGCACTCAGCCTTTAGGAGGTAAGGGTTTAAATAGAACTATTTTAATTACCGTCATATATCATTTAATCATAGCACAGTACAGCATTCAGCCTTTAGGAGGTAAGGATTTAAATAGAACAATTTTAATGACGGTCATATAACATTTTATCATAGCAGAGTACAGCACTCAGACTTTAGGATGTAAGGGTTTGAATAGAACAATTTTAATGACGGTCATATAACATTTTATCATACAGAATACAGCACTCAGCCTTTAGGGAGTAAGGGTTTGAATAGAACTATTTTAATGACCGTCATATAACATTTTATCATAGCAGAGTACAGCACTCAGCCTTTAGGTGGTAAGGGTTTAAATAGAAGAATCTTAATGACCGTCATAGAAGATTTTATCATACCGAGTACAGAACTCATCCTTTAGGAGGTAAGGGTTTAAATAGAAGAATCTTAGTGTCCGTCATATAACATTTTATCGTACAGAGTACAGCACCCAGCCTTTAGGAGGTAAGGGTTTAAATAGAACAATTTTAATCACGGTCATATAACATTTTATCATAGCAGAGTACAGCACTCAGCCTTTAGGAGGTAAGGGTTTAAATAGAACAATTTTATTGACGGTCATATAACATTTTATCATACAGAGTACAGCACTGAGCCTTTAGGAGGTAAGGGTTTAAATAGAACTATTTTAATTACCGTCATATATCATTTTATCATAGCACAGTACAGCATTCAGCCTTTAGGAGGTAAGGATTTAAATAGAACAATTTTAATGACGGTCATATAACATTTTATCATAGCAGAGTACAGCACTCAGACTTTAGGATGTAAGGGTTTGAATAGAACAATTTTAATGACGGTCATATAACATTTTATCATACAGAATACAGCACTCAGCCTTTAGGGAGTAAGGGTTTAAATAGAACTATTTTAATGACCGTCATATAACATTTTATCATAGCAGAGTACAGCACTCAGCCTTTAGGAGGTAAGGGTTGAAATAGAACAATTTTAATGACGGTCATATAACATTTTATCATAGCAGAGTACAGCACTCAGCCTTTAGGTGGTAAGGGGTTAAATAGAAGAATCTTAATGACCGTCATAGAACATTTTATCATACAGATTACAGCACACAGCCTTTAGGAGGTAAGGGTTTAAATAGAAGAATCTTAATGACCGTCATATAACATTTTATCATAGCAGAGTATAGCACTCAGCCTTTAGGAGGTAAGGGTTTAAATAGAACTATTTTAATGACCGTCATATAACATTTTATCATAGCAGAGTACAGCACCCAGCCTTTAGGAGGTAAGGGTTTAAATAGAACAATTTTAAGGACGGTCATATAATATTTTATCATAGCAGAGTACAGCACTCAGACTATAGGAGGTAAGGGTTGAAATATAACAATTTTAATGACGGTCATGTAACATTTTATCATAGCAGAGTACAGCACTCAGCCTTTAGGTGGTAAGGGTTTAAATAGAAGAATCTTAATTACCGTCATATAACATTTTATCCTACAGAGTACAGCACTCGGACTTTAAGAGGTAAGGGTTTAAATAAAAGAATCTTAATGGCCGTCATATAACATATTATCATACAGAGTACAGCACTCAGCCTTTAGTGGGTAAGGATTTAAATAGAAGAGTATTAATGACCGTCATATAACATTTAATCATAGCAGAGTACAGCACTCAGCCTTTAGAATTTAATGGTTTAAATAGAACAATTTTAATGACGGTCATATAACATTTTATGATAGCAGAGTACAACACTCAGCCTTTAGGTGGTAAGGGTTTAAATAGAAGAATCTTAATGACCGTCATAGAACATTTTATCATACCGAGTACAGCACTCATCCTTTAGGAGGTAAGGGTTTAAATAGAAGAATCTTAGTGTCCGTCATATAACATTTTATCGTACAGAGTACAGCACCCAGCCTTTAGGAGGTAAGGGTTTAAATAGAATAATCTTAATGACCGTAATATAACATTTGATCATACAGAGTACAGCACTCAGCCTTTAGGACGTAAGGATTTAAATAGAAGAGTCTTAATGACCATCATATAATATTTTATCATACAAAGTACAGCACTCAGCCTTTAGGATGTAAGGGTTTAAATAGAACAATTTTAATGACGGTCATATATCATTTTATCATACAGAGTACAACACTCATCCTTTAGGAGGTAAGGTTTTATATAGAACAATTTTAATGACGGTCATATAACATTTTATCATAGCAGAGTACAGCACTCAGCCTTTAGGAGGTAAGGGTTTAAATAGAACAATTTTATTGACGGTCATATAACATTTTATCATACAGAGTACAGCACTCAGCCTTTAGGAGGTAAGGGTTTAAATAGAACTATTTTAAATACCGTCATATATCATTTAATCATAGCACAGTACAGCATTCAGCCTTTAGGAGGTAAGGATTTAAATAGAACAATTTTAATGACGGTCATATAACATTTTATCATAGCAGAGTACAGCACTCAGACTTTAGGATGTAAGGGTTTGAATAAAACAATTTTAATGACGGTCATATAACATTTTATCATACAGAATACAGCACTCAGCCTTTAGGGAGTAAGGGTTTGAATAGAACTATTTTAATGACCGTCATATAACATTTTATCATAGCAGAGTACAGCACTCAGCCTTTAGGAGGTAAGGGTTGAAATAGAACAATTTTAATGACGGTCATATAACTTTTTATCATAGCAGAGTACAGCACTCAGCCTTTAGGGGGTAAGAGCTTAAATAGAAGAATCTTAATGACCGTCATATAACATTTTATCATACAGAGTACAGCACTCAGCCTTTAGGAGGTAAGGGTTTAAATAGAAGAATCTTAGAGACCGTCATATAACATTTTATCCTACACAGTACAGCACTCAGCCTTTAGAAGGTAAGGGTTTAAATAGAATAATCTTAATGACCGTCAGATAACATTATATCATACAGAGTACAGCACTCAGACTTTAGGATGTAAGGGTTTAAATAGAACAATGTTAATGACGGTCATATATCATTTTACCATACAGAGTACAGCACTCATCCTTTAGGAGGTAAGGGTTTAAATAGAACAATTTTAATCACGGTCATATAACATTTTATCATAGCAGAGTACAGCACTCAGTCTTTAGGAGGTAAGGATTGAAATAGAAAAGACTTAATGACCGTCATATAACTTTTAATAATAGCAGAGTACAGCACTCAGCCTTTAGAAGGTAAGGGTTTAAATAGAACAATTTTAATGACGGTCATATAACATTTTATCATAGCAGAGTACAGCACTCAGTCTTTAGGAGGTAAGGGTTGACATAGACAAATTTTAATGACGGTCAAATAACATTTTATCATAGCAGAGTTCAGCTCACAGCCTTTAGGGGGTAAGTGTTTAAATAGAAGAATCTCAATGACCGTCATATATCATTTTATCATACAGAGTACAGCACTCGGCCTTGAGTGGGTAAAGGTTTAAATAGAAGAATCTTAATGACCGTCATATAACATTTTATCATACAGAGTACAGCACTCAGCCTTTAGGAGGTAAGGATTTAAATAGAAGTGTCTTAATGACCGTCATATAACATTTTATCATACAGAGTACGGCACTCAGCCTTTAGGAGGTAAGGGTTTAAATAGAACAATTTTAATGACGGTCATATAACATTTTATCATACAGAGTACAGCACTCAGGCTTTTGGCGGTAGAGTTTTAAATAGAACTATTTTTATGACCGTCATATAACATTTTATCATAGCAGAGTACAGCACTCAGCCTTTAGGAGGTAAGGGTTTAAATAGAACAATTTTAATGACTGTCATATAACATTTTATCATAGCAGAGTACAGCACTCAGCCTTTAGGAGGTAAGGGTTTAAATAGAAGAGTCTTAATGACCGTCTTATAACATTTTATCATACAGAGTACAGCACTCAGCCTTTTTGAGGTAAGGGGTTAAATAGAAGAGACTTTATGACCGTCATATAACATTTTATCATACAGAGTACAGCACTCAGCCTTTCGGTGGTAAGGGTTTAAATGGAAGAATCTTAATGACCGTCATATAACATTTTATCATACAGAATTCAGCACTCAGCCTATTTGAGGTAAGGGGTTAAATAGAAGAGACTTAATGACCGTCATATAACATTTTATCATACAGAGTACAGCACTCAGCCTTTAGGAGGTAAGGGTTTAAATAGAAGAGACTTAATGACCATCATATAACATTTTATCATACAGAGTACAGCACTCAGCCTTTAGGAGGTAAGGTTTTAAATAGAACAATTTTAATGACGGTCATATAACTTATTATCATACAGAGTACAGCACTCATCCTTTAGTAGGTAAGGGTTGAAATAGAACAATTTTAAGGACGGTCATATAAAATTTTATCATAACAGAGTACAGCACTCAGCCTTTAGGAAGTCAGCGTTTAAATAGAACAATTTTAATGACGGTCATATAACATTTTCTCATAGCAGAGTACAGCACTCAGCCTTTAGGAGGTAAGGTTTTAAATAGAACAAATTTAATGACGGTCATATAACATTTTGTCATACAGGGTACAGCACTCAGCCTTTAGGAGGTAAGGGTTTAAATAGAACTATTTTAATGACCGTCATATAACATTTTATCATAGCAGAGTACAGCACTCATTCTTTAGGAGGTAAGGGTTCAAATAGAACAATTTTAATGACGGTCATATAACATTTTATCATAGCAGTGTACAGCACTCAGCCTTTAGGAGGTAAGGGTTTAAATAGACCAATTTTAATGACGATCATATAACATTTTATCATAACAGAGTACAGCACTCAGCCTTTAGGTGGTAAGGGTTTAAATAGAAGAATCTTAGAGACCGTCATATAACATTTTATCCTACACAGTACAGCACTCAGCCTTTAGAAGATAACGGTTTAAATAGAATAATCTTAATGACCGTCAGATAACATTATATCATACAGAGTACAGCACTCAGACTTTAGGATGTAAGGGTTTAAATAGAACAATTTTAATGACGGTCATATATCATTTTACCATACAGAGTACAGCACTCATCCTTTAGGAGGTAAGGGTTTAAATAGAATAATTTTAATCACGGTCATATAACATTTTATCATAGCAGAGTACAGCACTCAGTCTTTAGGAGGTAAGGATCGAAATAGAAAAGACTTAATGACCGTCATATAACTTTTAATAATAGCAGAGTACAGCACTCAGCCTTTAGAAGGTAAGGGTTTAAATAGAACAATTTTAATGACGGTCATATAACATTTTATCATAGCAGAGTACAGCACTCAGTCTTTAGGAGGTAAGGGTTGACATAGACAAATTTTAATGACGGTCAAATAACATTTTATCATAGCAGAGTTCAGCTCACAGCCTTTAGGGGGTAAGTGTTTAAATAGAAGAATCTCAATGACCGTCATATATCATTTTATCATACAGAGTACAGCACTCGGCCTTGAGTGGGTAAAGGTTTAAATAGAAGAATCTTAATGACCGTCATATAACATTTTATCATACAGAGTACAGCACTCAGCCTTTAGGAGGTAAGGATTTAAATAGAAGTGTCTTAATGACCGTCATATAACATTTTATCATACAGAGTACAGCACTCAGCCTTTAGGAGGTAAGGGTTTAAATAGAACAATTTTAATGACGGTCATATAACATTTTATCATACAGAGTACAGCACTCAGGCTTTTGGCGGTAGAGTTTTAAATAGAACTATTTTTATGACCGTCATATAACATTTTATCATAGCAGAGTACAGCACTCAGCCTTTAGGAGGTAAGGGTTTAAATAGAACAATTTTAATGACTGTCATATAACATTTTATCATAGCAGAGTACAGCACTCAGCCTTTAGGAGGTAAGGGTTTAAATAGAAGAGTCTTAATGACCGTCGTATAACATTTTATCATACAGAGTACAGCACTCAGCCTTTTTGAGGTAAGGGGTTAAATAGAAGAGACTTAATGACCGTCATATAACATTTTATCATACAGTGTACAGCACTCAGCCTTTAGGTGGTAAGGGTTTAAAAGGAAGAATCTTAATGACCGTCATATAACATTTTATCATACAGAATTCAGCACTCAGCCTATTTGAGGTAAGGGGTTAAATAGAAGAGACTTAATTACCGTCATATAACATTTTATCATACAGAGTACAGTACTCAGCCTTTAGGAGGTAAGGGTTTAAATAGAAGAGACTTAATGACCATCATATAACATTTTATCATACAGAGTACAGCACTCAGCCTTTAGGAGGTCAGGTTTTAAATAGAACAATTTTAATGACGGTCATATAACTTATTATCATACAGAGTACAACACTCATCCTTTAGGAGGTAAGGGTTTAAATAGAACAATTTTAAGGACGGTCATATAAAATTTTATCATAACAGAGTACAGCACTCAGCCTTTAGGAAGTAAGCGTTTAAATAGAACAATTTTAATGACGGTCATATAACATTTTCTCATAGCAGAGTACAGCACTCAGCCTTTAGGAGGTAAGGTTTTAAATAGAACAAATTTAATGACGGTCATATAACATTTTGTCATACAGGGTACAGCACTCAGCCTTTAGGAGGTAAGGGTTTAAATAGAACTATTTTAATGACCGTCATATAACATTTTATCATAGCAGAGTACAGCACTCATTCTTTAGGAGGTAAGGGTTCAAATAGAACAATTTTAATGACGGTCATATAACATTTTATCATAGCAGTGTACAGCACTCAGCCTTTAGGAGGTAAGGGTTTAAATAGACCAATTTTAATGACGATCATATAACATTTTATCATAACAGAGTACAGCACTCAGCCTTTAGGGGGTAAGGGTTTAAATAGAAGAATCTTAATGACTGTCATATAACATTTTATCATACAGAGTACAGCACTCGGCCTTTAGGAGGTAAGGGTTAAATAGAAGAATCTAAATGACCGTCATATAACATTTTATCATACAGAGTGTAGAAGCCATGTGACTTACCTGCCAACATGGCTGCCTCCTTCTATTTCCTTATAAAAGGCAAGCCAGCTGATTTTACCTTATTTTATAGGAGAGCACCTAATACACCAGTAGGGTTGGTCCATTTTGCTAGAATGGACCTTCCCAATGCATTTGCATGAGGGGTCTTTATTCATCTATATATTTCTCCATAAATGACTCAAGTCAGTTTTGGCTTTGGCTACATTTGCCTACTTGTGTGCTAAACCTCTGGCAAACTAGCTAATATTCAACATGGCGCTGCGAACAGGATACGAAGACTGGCAAGAGCTACTTATCAAAATTGGCATTCCTACCGACTCTGCCAAAACCTATGCTGAATCGTTTGTGAAAGAGAATATTACTAAGGATAGCCTCTCTATCATAGACCGGGAAATCCTTAAAGAACTAGGTGTCACAACAATGGGACATGCCCTAGCTATCCTTAAGCTATCAAAGGAGCAACCTTTGACATCAGACAGCTATACGAAGGCCCCTGCAGCCAAACTCCCCCAGCTCCATTCAGAGATGACATCACAACAATTCCGAAAGTTTAGAATTGATTGGGAGGTATTTGTGCAAATGACAAACATGTCCCCTACACAGACCAACAGCCATTTATACAACTGTGCTGATGAGACTGTGCAAACGTCGATCATCAATACATACCCCAAATTTTTCTTGGAAAAACCAAACAGACTCCTGAACATGTTGGAGGCATTAGTTACCCAAAAATCGAACCCTATGGTTCATAGATTGTCTTTCGCTTCGATTTCCCAGGGACCAGGCGAATCAATCCAGCAATTTGTTGTCCGCCTTAAGGGTACAGCACAGGATTGTGACTTCACATGTCCCATTTGCAGTCATGACCTATCTGACATCTATATCAAAGACCAGCTGGTCAGAGGTACAGCAAATGATGCTCTCCAAGCAGATTTACTAGCAAAGGCCAGCTCATTGAAGACCCTTGACCAAAACATCAACCATGCTGAGGCATTCGAGGCAGCACTGCGTGACCAAGCACGAATGGCAGGGTCAACTGAAATGTCAGCATTGCGTGCATCAACCTATCGCAAAGAAAAAACAACACAAGTGGAAAAAAATCCCCCTCAATCCAGAAGCCCCAAAAAACTGATTATAAAACAAAACAAGTTCCGCTGTAGTGGATGTGGTAGCCACAAGCATGGCATCCCAGGAACCAGCACCCGCCAACAGGCATGTCCTGCCTGGAATCAGACCTGTGACTTGTGTGGCATCCAAGGTCATTTTTCAAGAGTTTGCCGATCAAGAAATCGCTCTAGTGAAGTGAGAGGCTTCCAAGACGATGAAGCTAACATGGACAGTTTGATTGCACATGTAGAGTTTGACCAGGAGACAGGCTCATATGTGTCCTCTAACAAAAATAGTGTTGTTCAGATAGAAGCAACACTGGTCCCATTCTCTCCAAAGCCAGACCCCAGAAATCCTGAAGATATTCCAGGTAATCAAAGCACTCGTTTGAAAATCTTCCCAGATAGTGGGGCCACCATTTGCCTTGGAGGACCCAAGCACCTACATAGCATGGGTCTCAAGGAAAGTAACTTGATCCCATCAAAGAAAGTTATTCGTGCTGTGGGTGGCTCAACCCTTATAAGCCAGGGATGGTTGCCTATTCAATTTAGTGTTGGAGAAATGTCGACAAAGCAAGCATTGTACATCTGCAATAACATCGATAAGATATATTTTAGCAAGGCCACCTGTATTGATGTTGGCATACTGTCTCCTCACTTCCCCACGCCTATGACTATGACAACCCACAGCAAATTAGATTGGACAACCAACGATCACACAGCAGCTGTCGAGCAAAAGCAACTCAGAAGATTTCAGCTACCAGATCGCCCTGAAGAAACACCCTTTCCAGCAAACGAAGGAAATGTGGAGAACCTAAAAAAATGGTTACTGAAACAATTTGCTGATTCAGCATTTAATACTGATGGGCAATTCCCAGCCATGTCTGGTAAACCAGCACATATCCACCTGAAAGAGGGGGCAATCCCTAAGGCAAGACACAGACCAATACCAGTGCCATACCATTTAAAAGAACCAGTGAGGCAAGCCCTTATGCAAGATATAGAAAGAGGCATATTAGAACAAGTGCCCATTGGTACTCCAACAGATTGGTGTAGCACAATGGTCATTACAACAAAAAAGGATGGTCGACCGAGGCGTACCATCGATTATCAATATTTAAATTCGCAATGCAAGCGAGAAACCCACCACACTGCCTCACCTTTCCAGCTGGCAATGCAAGTGCCACCCAATACCAAGAAAACAGTACTGGATGCTGTCGATGGCTACCACTCTATTATATTAGATGAGGAGTCCCAACCGCTCACAACTTTTATCACAGAGTGGGGAAGGTTTATGTACCTTAGGATGCCTCAAGGCTACTTAGCATCTGGTGATGCATACACCCGTAGATATGATGAAGTCATAAAAGATATTCCCAGGAAAATCAAATTGGTTGATGATACTTTGCTCTACGACACCGGCATCAAAGAGGCATTCTATCATACCTTTGATTTTCTAATGAGATGTGCACAAAATGGGATTGTACTCAGCAAAGACAAATTCCAGTTTTGTAAGGACACTGTTCAGTTTGGTGGCCTTCAAATAACTTCATCGGGAGTATCTCCCTCTGAATCTATGCTTAATGCTATTTTAAATTTCCCTGTTCCGAAAACCATCACCGATGCAAGGTCTTGGTTTGGACTGGTAAACCAACTTGCCTGGGCATATTCATTAAGTCCCATTATGCTACCTTTTCGGGACCTTGTCAAAAAAAACTCAAAATTCACCTGGAACCAGACCCTTGAGAAAGCATTTCAGGAATCAAAGCGGGTCATTGTTGAACTAGTAAAGCGGGGCGTCTCAACATTTGACATCAACAGAATTACCTGCTTAGCTCCTGACTGGAGTAAAGACGGCATGGGATTTTTACTTCTTCAGAAACACTGCACATGTGCAATCGAACGAGCCCCTGTCTGTTGCCCTGAAGGCTGGCATCTTGTGTTTGCTGGAAGCAGATTCTGTACTGACGCTGAGCAAAGATATGCACCCATAGAAGGTGAAGCAGCAGCTATCAGCTGGGCACTTGAAAAGTGCCGCATGTTCATACTAGGTTGCCCAAACGTTATAGTCGTGACCGACCATGAACCACTCAAAGGACTTTTTGGTGATCGAGATCTCAGCAAAATTCACAACCCTCGCCTATTCCGACTCAAAGAGAAAAGCTTGAGATATCGTTTCACCATGCAACACTGCCCTGGAAAATGGCACAGAGCCTCTGATGCTATTTCCCGCAATCCAGTCACTACAGTACAAAGCCTACTTGATACATTCTCTATAGAACCCTCCCTTATAGAAATTGATGAATCAGATGAGACTTGTGCAACAATGAGATTGACAGCCCTCACATCAATATCTCAATTAGATGATAATCCTGCCGTAACTTCCCCTGACCACATTCGTTTTGCTGGTCAAGAAGACACACAATACACCCTATTACGGAAAACCATAGACAATGGTTTTCCAAACAGTCGTCAAGCAACACCACCTACAATCCGGGAATACTGGGAAGTTCGTAACCGCCTAAGCAATGAAAATGGTCTAATACTACTTGACAGGAGAGTAGTGATACCAACCTCCCAGCGCAAGAACATATTAAAATGCCTACATTCAGCTCATCAAGGAGTAGTTGGCATGAAAGCGCGTGCCAATGACTCAGTTTACTGGCCTGGAATGAATGCCTCAATTCGCAATTACAGGTATAATTGCATTACATGTTCAAGGAATGCCCCAAGTCTACCACATGAACCAATCCAAATGACACCTACACCTGAATGGCCATTTCAACAGATTGTAATGGATTTGTTCTATGTTAAATCCTTCACATATCTTGCTTGTGCAGACAGGCTCACTGGATGGCTCATTCTGTACCGCATCAAGCCAGGGCAAGCGGTTGCTTCCAGGTTGATTTCCATCTGCAGAGAAATATTCCAAACATATGGTGCACCTGAGGAACTTAGTACAGATGGTGGACCGCCATTCTCAGCTTACTCATTCCAACAATTCCTAAAAACCTGGGCTGTTAAGCAAAGAATTTCATCAGTGGCCTATCCCCAGTCTAACGGACGTGCAGAATTGGCAGTCAAGACTGCAAAAAGACTCATAAAAGACTACACAGGACACCAGGGTTCCTTGGACAATAACATGGCAGCACAAGCAATCTTGCAATATAGAAACACCCCTATCCAAGGCATTGGCTTATCACCAGCGCAACTCCTGCTTCATAGACGTCTTCGAGATTTTATCCCATCGCACCCACAGTTATATAAACCTCACCCTGAATGGATAGCCGCAGCGAAAAAACGAGAACAGAGATTATCCAAACGCAATGCAGACCTCATCGAGAAGTACAACCGTACTGCACATGCACTAACCCCACTTTATAAAGGTGACACAGTCTCCATTCAAAACCCAAATAGCCGTCGATGGGACATAGCTGGACGAATAGTAGAAACACTTCCCAACCGTCAATATAGAATTAGAGTTGCAGGATCAGGCAGAATAACCCTGCGGAACCGTAGGTTTCTAAGGAAACTTGAAGCACCCATAATCAAGACCCCCATACCAAGCGCCATGCCTGTGTCACCTGAGCCGACAATTACGGATACATGCAGACCACATCAATCTGCCAAAGACTTGGAAAATGGTGACATTACATTACAAAATAAACCAGCGTCCCAGGGCCCTACTCAATCACAGCCATCAAGAACGAGGATTCCCAGGGCGCTATCCCGACTACTCTCGTACAATCAGCCAGGCAATAGGGAATTAATTCCTCCCCAACGGCCAATATGCTTCCGCAATGGGGAGAGGAGGGAGATGTAGAAGTCAAGTGACTTACCGGCCAACATGGCTGCCTCCTATTTCCTTATAAAAGGCAAGCCAGCTGATTTTACCTTATTTTATAGGAGAGCACCTAATACACCAGTTGGGTTGGTCCATTTTGCTAGAATGGACCTTCCTAACGCATTTGCATGAGGGGTCTTTATTCAGCTATATATTTCTCCATAAATGACTCAAGTCAGTTTTGGCTTTGGCTACATTTGCCTACTTGTGTGCTAAACCTCTGGCAAACTAGCTAATATTCAACATAGAGTACAGCACTCAGACTTTCGGAGTTAAGGATTTAAATAGAAGAGTCTTAATGACCGTCATATAACATTTTATCATACAGAGTTCAGCACTCAGCCTTTAGGAGGTAAGGATTTAAACAGAAGAGTCTTAATGACCATCATATAATATTTTATCATACAGAGTACAGCACTCAGCCTTTAGGATGTAAGGGTTTAAATAGAACAATTTTAATGACGGTTATATGACATTTTATCATACAGAGTACAGCACTCATCCTTTAGGATGTAAGGGTTTAAATAGTACAATTTTAATGACGGTCATATAACATTTTATCATAGCAGAGTACAGCACTGAGCCTGTAGGAGGTAAGGGTTTAAATAGAAAAAATTTAATGACGGTCATATAACCTATTATCATACAGAGTACAGCACTCAGCCCTTAGGAGGTAAGGGTTTAAATAGAACTATTTTAATGACCGTCATATGAGATTTTATCATAGGAGGGTACAGCACTCAGCCTTTAGGAGTTTAGGGTTTAAATAGAACAATTTTAATGACGGTCATATAACATTTTATCATAGCAGAGTACAGCACTCACCCTTTAGGAGGTAAGGGTTTAAATAGAACAATTTTAATGACGGTCATATAACATTTTATCATAACAGAGTACAGCACTCAGCCTTCAGGTGGTAAGGGTTTAAACAGAAGAATCTTAATGACTGTCATATAACATTTTATCATACAGAGTACAGCACTCAGCCTTTAGGAGGTAAGGGTTTAAATAGAACAATTTTAATGACGGTCAAATAACATTTTATCATACAGAGTACACCACTCAGCCTTTAGGAGGTAAGGGTTAAAATAGAACAATTTTAATGACGGTCATATAACATTTTTCATACCGAGTACAGCACTCAGGCTTTAGGAGGTAGAGGTTTAAATAAAACTATTTTAATGACCGTCATATAACATTTTATCATAGCAGAGTACAGCACTCAGCCTTTAGGAGGTAAGGGTTTAAATAGAAGAGACTTAATGACCGTCATATAACATTTTAACATACAGAGTACATCACTCAGTCTTTTTGAGGCAAGGGTTTAAAACGAAGAGTCTTAATGACCGTCATATAACATTTTATCATACAGAGTACAGCACTCAGCCTTTAGGTGGTAAGGGTTTAAATGGAAGAATCTTAATGACCGCCATATAACATTTTATCATACAGAGTACAGCACTCAGCCTTTAGGATGTAAGGGTTTAAATAGAACAATTTTAATGACGGTTATATAACATTTTATCATACAGAGTACAGCACTCATCCTTTAGGATGTAAGCGTTTAAATAGAACAATTTTAATGACGTTCATATAACATTTTATCATAGCAGAGTACTGCACTCAGCTTTTAGGAGGTAAGGGATTAAATAGAACAAATTTAATGACGGTCATATAACATTTTATCATAGCAGAGTACAGCACTCAGCCTCTATAAGGTAAGGGTTTAAATAGAAGAGTCTTAATGACCGTCATATAACATTTTATCATACAGAGTACAGCACTCAGGCTTTAGGAGGTAAGGGTTTAAATAGAAGTGTCTTAATGACCGTCATATAACATTTTATCATACAGAGTACAGCACTCATACTTTAGGAGGTAAGGGTTTAAATAGAAGAGTCTTAATGACCTTCATATAACATTTTATCATACAGAGTACAGCACTCAGCATTTAGGAGGTAAGGGTTTAAATAGAACAAATTTAATGCCGGTCATATAACATTATATCATACAGAGTACAGCATTCATCCTTTAGGAGGTAAGGGTTTAAATAGAACAATTTTAATGACGGTCATACAACATTTTATCATAGCAGACTACAGCACTCAGCCTTTAGGAGGTAAGGGTTTAAATAGAACAATTTTAATGACGGTCATATAACATTTTATCATAGCAGAGTACAGCACTCAGCCTTTAGGAGGTAAGGGTTTAAATAGAACAATTTTAATGACGGTCATATAACATTTTATAATAGCAGAGTGCAGCACACAGCATTTAGGTGGTAAGGGTTTAAATAGAAGTACCTTAATGACTGTCATATATCATTTAACATACAGAGTACAGCACTCGGCCTTTAGGAGGTAAGTGTTTAAATAGAAGAATCTTAATGACCGTCATATAACATTTTATCATACAGAGTACAGCACTCATGCTTTAGGAGGTAAGGATTTAAATAGAAGAGTCTTAATGACCGTCATGTAACATTTTATCATACAGAGTACGGCACTCAGCCTTTAGGAGGTAAGGATTTAAATAGAAGAGACTTAATGATCAACATATAATATTTTATCATACAGAGTACAGCACTCAGCCTTTAGGATGTAAGGGATTAAATAGAACAATTTCAATGACGGTCATATATCATTTTATCATAGCAGAGTACAGCACTCATCCTTTAGGAGGTAACCGTTTAAATAGAACAGTTTTAATGACGGTCATATAACATTTTATCATAGCATAGTACAGCACTCAGCCTTGTGGAGGTAAGGGTTTAAATAGAACAATTTTAATGACGGTCATATAACATTTTATCATACAGAGTACAGCACTCAGCCTTTAGGAGGTAAGGGTTTAAATAGAAGAGTCTTAATGACCGTCATATAACATTTTGTCAAACAGAGTATAGCACTCAGCCTTTAGGTGGTAAGGGTTAAAATGGAAGAAACATAATGACCGTCATATAACATTTTATCATACAGAGTACAGCACTCAGCCTTTAGGAGGTAAGGATTTAAATAGAACAAATTAATGACGGTCATATAAGATTTTATCATGCAGAGTACAGCACTCAGCCTTTAGGAAGTAAGGATTTAAACAGAAGAGACTTAATGACCATCATATAATATTTTATCATACAGAGTACAGCACTCATCCTTTAGGATGTAAGGGTTTAAATAGAACAATTTTAATGACGGTCATATAACATTTTATCATACAGAGTACAGCACTCAGCCTTTAGGATGTAAGGGTTTATATAGAACAATTTTAATGACGGTCATATAACATTTTATCATACAGAGTACAGCACTCAGCCTTTAGGAGGTAAGGGTTTAAATAGAACAATTTTAATGACGGACATATAACATTTTATCATAGCATAGTACAGCACTCAGCCTTGTGGAGGTAAGGGTTTAAATAGAACAAATTTAATGACTGTCATATAACATTTTATCATACAGAGTACAGCACTCAGCCTTTAGGAGGTAAGGGTTTAAATAGAAGAGTCTTAATGACCGTCATATAACATTTTGTCAAACAGAGTACAGCACTCAGCCTTTAGGTGGTAAGGGTTAACATGGAAGAAACATAATGAGCGTCATATAACATTTTATCATACAGAGTACAGCACTCAGCCTTTAGGATGTAAGGGTTTAAATAGAACAATTTTAATGACGGTCATATAACATTTTATCATACAGAGTACAGCACTCAGCCTTTAGGAGGTAAGGGTTTAAATAGAACAATTTTAATGACGGACATATAAGATTTTATCATAGCATAGTACAGCACTCAGCCTTGTGGAGTTAAGGGTTTAAATAGAACAATTTTAATGACTGTCATATAACATTTGTTCATACAGAGTACAGCAATCAGCCTTTAGGAGGTAAGGGTTTCAATAGAACTATTTTAATGACGGTCATATAACATTTAATCATAGCAGAGTACAGCACTCATCTTTTAGGTGGTAAGGGTTTAAATAGAAGAGACTTAATGACCGTCATATAACATTTTGTCATACAGAGTACAGCACTCAGGCTTTAGGTGGTAAGGGTTTAAAAGGAAGAATCTTAATGACCGTCATATAACATTTTATCATACAGAGTACAGCACTCAGCCTATAGGATGTAAGGTTTTAAATAGAACAATTTTAATGACGGTCATATAACATTTTATCATACAGAGTACAGCTCTTATCCTTTAGGAGGTAAGGGTTTAAATACAACAATTTTAATGACGGTCATATAAATTTTATCATAGCAGAGTCCAGCACTCTGCCTTTAGGAGTTAAGGGTTTAAATAGAACAATTTTAATGACGGTCATATAACATTTTATCATAGCAGAGTACAGCACTCAGTCTTTAGGTGATAAGGGTTTAAATAGAAGAATCTTAATGACCATCATATAACATTTTATCATACAGAGTACAGCACTCAGCCTTTAGGAAGTAAGGGTTTAAATAGAATAGTCTTAATGACCGTCATATAACATTTTATCATACAGAGTACAGCACTCTGCCGTTAGGAGGTAAGGGTTTAAATGGAAGAATCTTAATGACGGTCATATAACATTTTATCATACAGAGTACAGCACTCATCCTATAGGAGGTAAGGGTTTAATTAGAAGAGTCTTAATGACCGTCATATAACATTTTATCATACAGAGTACAGCACTCAGCCTTTAGGAGGTAAGGGTTTAAATAGAAGAGTTTAATGACCATCATATAACATTTTATCATACAGAGTACAGCACTCAGCCTTTAGGAGGTAAGGGTTTAAATAGAACAATTTTAATAACGGTCATATAACATTTTATCATAGCAGAGTACAGCACTCAGCCTTTAAGAGGTAAGGGTTTATATAGAACAATTTTAATGACGTCATATAACATTTTATCATACAGAGTACAGCACTCAGCCTTTAGGAGGTAAGGGTTTAAATAGAACTATTTTAATGACCGCCATATAACATTTTATCATAGCAGAGTACAGCACTCTGCCTTTAGGAGGTATGGGTTTAAATAGAAAAATTTTAATGACGGTCATATAACATATTATCATACAGAGTACAGCTCTCAGCCTTTAGGAGGTAAGGGTTTAAATAGAAGAGTCTTAATGACCATCATATAACATTTTATCATACAGAGTACAGCACTCAGCCTTTAGGATGTAAGGGTTTAAATAGAACAATTTTAATGATGGTCATATAAAATTTTATCATACAGAGTACAGCACTCATCCTTAAAGAGGTAAGGGTTTAAATAGAACAATTTTGATGACGGTCATATAACATTTTATCATAGGAGAGTACAGCACTCAGCCTTTAGGAGGTAAGGGTTTAAATAGAACAATTTTAATGACGGTCATATAACATTTTATCATACAGAGTACAGCACTCTGCCTTTAGGAGGTAAGGGTTTAAATAGAACAATTTTAATGACGGTCATATAACATTTTATCATAGTAGAGTACAGCACTCAACCTTTAGGTGGTAAGGGTTTAAATAGAAGAATCTTAATGATTGTCATATAACATTTTATCATACAGAGTACAGCACTCAGCCTTTAGTAGGTAAGGATTTAATTAGAAGAATCTTAATGACCGTCATATAACATTTTATCATACAGAGTACAGCACTCAGCCTTTAGGAGGTAAGGGTTTAAATAGAAGAGTCTTAATCATCATCATATAATATTTTATCATACAGAGTACAGCACTCAGCCTTTAGGAGGTAAGGGTTTAAATAGAACAATTTTAATAACGGTCATATAACATTTTATCATAGCAGAGTACAGCACTCAGCCTTTAAGAGGTAAGGGTTTATATAGAACAATTTTAATGACGGTCATATAACATTTTATCATAGTCAAGTAGAGCACTCAGCCTTTATGTTGTAAGGGTTTAAATAGAAGAACCTTAATTACCGTCATATAATATTTTATCATACAGAGTACAGCAATCGGCCATAGGAGGTAAGGTTTGAAATAGAAGAATCTTAATGACCGTCATATAACATTTTATCATACAGAGTACAGCACTCAGCCTTTAGGAGGTAAGGATTTAAATAGAAGAGTCTTAATGACCGTCATATAACATTTTATCATACAGAGTAAAGCACTCAGCCTTTAGGAGGTAAGGATTTAAATAGAAGAGTCTTAATGACCATCATTTAATATTTTATCATACAGAGCGCAGCACTCAGCCTTTAGGATGTAAGGGTTTAAATAGAACAATTTTAATGATGGTCATACAAAATTTTATCATACAGAGTACAGCACTCATCCTTTAGGAGGTAAGGTTTTAAATAAAACAATTTTAATGACGGTCATATAAAATTTTAACATAGCAGAGTACAGCACTCAGCCTTTAGGAGGTAAGGGTTTAAATAGAACAATTTTAATGACGGTCATATAATATTTTATCATACAGAGTACAGCACTCAGATTTTAGGAGGTAAGGGTTTAAATAGAACTATTTTAATGACCGCCATATAACATTTTATCATAGCAGAGTACAGCACTCAGCCTTTAGGAGGTAAGGGTTTAAATAGAAAAATTTTAATGACGGTCATATAACATTTTATCATACAGAGTACAGCTCTCAGCCTTTAGGAGGTAAGGGTTTAAATAGAAGAGTCTTAAAGACCATCATATAACATTTTATCATACAGAGTACAGCACTCAGCCTTTAGGAGGTAAGGGTTTAAATAGAACAATTTTAATGACGGTCATATGACATTTTATCATACAGAGTACAGCACTCATCCTTTAGGAGGTAAGGGTTTAAATAGAACAATTTTAATGACGGTCATATAACATTTTATCATAGCAGAGTACAGCACTCAGCCTTTAGGAGGTAAGGGTTTAAATAGAACAATTTTAATGACGGTCATATAACATTTTATCATACAGAGTACAGCACTCTGCCTTTAGGAGGTAAGGGTTAAAATAGAACAATTTTAATGACGGTCATATAACATTATATCATAGTAGAGTACAGCACTCAACCTTTAGGAGGTAAGGGTTTAAATAGAAGAATCTTAATGATTGTCATATAACATTTTATCATACAGAATACAGCACTCAGCCTTTAGTAGGTAAGGGTTTAATTAGAAGAGTCTTAATGACCGTCATATAACATTTTATCATACAGAGTACAGCACTCAGCCTTTAGGAGGTAAGGGTTTAAATAGAAGAGTCTTAATGACCATCATATATCATTTTATCATACAGAGTACAGCACTCAGCCTTTAGGAGGTAAGGGTTTAAATAGAACAATTTTAATAACGGTCATATAACATTTTATCATAGCAGAGTACAGCACTCAGCCATTAAGAGGTAAGGGTTTATATAGAACAATTTTAATGACGGTCATATAACATTTTATCATACAGAGTACAACACTCAGCATTTAGGAGGTAAGGGTTTAAATAGAAAAATTTTAATGACGGTCATATAACATTTTATCATAGTCGAGTACAGCACTCAGCCTTTAGGTGGTAAGGGTTTAAATAGAAGAACCTTAATTACCGTCATATAATATTTTATCATACAGAGTACAGCACTCGGCCTTTAGGTGGTAAGGGTTTAAATAGAAGAATCTTAATGATTGTCATATAACATTTTATCATACAGAGTACAGCACTCATCCTTTAGGAGGTAAGGTTTTAAATAAAACAATTTTAATGACGGTCATATAAAATTTTATCATACAGAGTACAGCACTCATCCTTTAGGAGGTAAGGGTTGAAATAGAAGAATCTTAATGACCGTCATATAACATTTTATCATACAGAGTACAGCACTCAGCCTTTAGGAGGTAAGGATTTCAATAGAAGAGTCTTAATGACCGTCATATAACATTTTATCATACAGAGTAAAGCACTCAGCCTTTAGGAGGTAAGGATTTAAATAGAAGAGTCTTAATGACCATCATTTAATATTTTATCATACAGAGCACAGCACTCAGCCTTTAGGATGTAAGGGTTTAAATAGAACAATTTTAATGATGGTCATATAAAATTTTATCATACAGAGTACAGCACTCATCCTTTAGGAGGTAAGGTTTTAAATAAAACAATTTTAATGACGGTCATATAAAATTTTATCATCGCAGAGTACAGCACTTAGCCTTTAGGAGGTAAGGGTTTAAATAGAACAACTTTAATGACGGTCATATAATATTTTATCATACAGAGTACAGCACTCAGCCTTTAGGAGGTAAGGGTTTATATAGAACTATTTTAATGACAGCCATATAACATTTTATCATAGCAGAGTACAGCACTCAGCCATTAGGAGGTAAGGGTTTAAATAGAAAAAATTTAATGACGGTCATATAACATTTTATCATACAGAGTACAGCTCTCAGCCTTTAGGAGGTAAGGGTTTAAATAGAAGAGTCTTAATGACCATCATATAACATTTTATCATACAGAGTACAGCACTCAGCCTTTAGGAGGTAAGGGTTTAAATAGAACAATTTTAATGACGGTCATATGACATTTTATCATACAGAGTACAGCACTCATCCTTTAGGAGGTAAGGGTTTAAATAGAACAATTTTAATGACGGTCATATAACATATTATCATAGCAGAGTACAGCACTCAGCCTTTAGGAGGTACGAGTTTAAATAGAACAATTTTAATGACGGTCATATAACATTTTATCATACAGAGTACAGCACTCTGCCTTTAGGAGGTAAGGGTTTAAATAGAACAATTTTAATGACGGTCATATAACATTTTATCATAGTAGAGTACAGCACTCAAACTTTAGGTGCTAAGGTTTTAAATAGAAGAATCTTAATGATTGTCATATAACATTTTATCATACAGAGTAGAGCACTCAGCCTTTAGTAGGTAAGGGTTTAATTAGAAGAGTCTTAATGACGGTCATATAACATTTTATCATACAGAGTACAGCTCTCAGCCTTTAGGAGGTAAGGGTTTAAATAGAAGAGTCTTAATGACCATCATATAACATTTTATCATACAGAGTACAGCACTCAGCCTTTAGGAGGTAAGTGTTTAAATAGAACAATTTTAATGACGGTCATATAACATTTTATCATAGTAGAGTACAGCACTCAACCTTTAGGTGGTAAGGGTTTAAATAGAAGAATCTTAATGATTGTCATATAACATTTTATCATACAGAGTACAGCACTCAGCCTTTAGGATGTAAGGGTTTAAATAGAACAATTTTAATGATGGTCATATAAAATTTTATCATACAGAGTACAGCACTCATCCTTTAGGAGGTAAGGTTTTAAATAAAACAATTTTAATGACGGTCATATAAAATTTTATCATACAGAGTACAGCACTCATCCTTTAGGAGGTAAGGGTTGAAATAGAAGAATCTTAATGACCGTCATATAACATTTTATCATACAGAGTACAGCACTCAGCCTTTAGGAGGTAAGGATTTAAATAGAAGAGTCTTAATGACCGTCATATAACATTTTATCATACAGAGTAAAGCACTCAGCCTTTAGGAGGTAAGGATTTAAATAGAAGAGTCTTAATGACCATCATTTAATATTTTATCATACAGAGCACAGCACTCAGCCTTTAGGATGTAAGGGTTTAAATAGAACAATTTTAATGATGGTCATATAAAATTTTATCATACAGAGTACAGCACTCATCCTTTAGGAGGTAAGGTTTTAAATAAAACAATTTTAATGACGGTCATATAAAATTTTATCATAGCAGAGTACAGCACTTAGCCTTTAGGAGGTAAGGGTTTAAATAGAACAATTTTAATGACGGTCATATAATATTTTATCATACAGAGTACAGCACTCAGCGTTTAGGAGGTAAGGGTTTATATAGAACTATTTTAATGACCGCCATATAACATTTTATCATAGCAGAGTACAGCACTCAGCCTTTAGGAGGTAAGGGTTTAAATAGAAAAATTTTAATGACGGTCATATAACATTTTATCATACAGAGTACAGCTCTCAGCCTTTAGGAGGTAAGGGTTTAAATAGAAGAGTCTTAATGACCATCATATAACATTTTATCATACAGAGTACAGCACTCAGCCTTTAGGAGGTAAGGGTTTAAATAGAACAATTTTAATGACGGTCATATGACATTTTATCATACAGAGTACAGCACTCATCCTTTAGGAGGTAAGGGTTTAAATAGAACAATTTTAATGACGGTCATATAACATTTTATCATAGCAGAGTACAGCACTCAGCCTTTAGGAGGTACGGGTTTAAATAGAACAATTTTAATGACGGTCATATAACATTTTATCATAGTAGAGTACAGCACTCAACCTTTAGGTGCTAAGGTTTTAAATAGAAGAATCTTAATGATTGTCATATAACATTTTATCATACAGAGTACAGCACTCAGCCTTTAGGAGGTAAGGGTTTAAATAGAAGAGACTTAATGACCATCATATAACATTTTATCATACAGAGTACAGCACTCAGCCTTTAGGAGGTAAGGGTTTAAATAGAACAATTTTAATAACGGTCATATAACATTTTATCATAGCAGAGTACAGCACTCAGCCTTTAAGAGGAAAGTTTTTATATAGAACAATTTTAATGACGGTCATATAACATTTTATCATTCAGAGTACAGCACTCAGCCTTTAGGAGGTAAGGGTTTAAATAGAACAATTTTAATGACGGTCATAAAACATTATATCATAGTCGAGTACAGCACTCAGCCTTTAGGTGGTAAGGGTTTAAATAGAAGAACCTTAATTACCGTCATATTATATTTTATCATACAGAGTACAACACTCGGCCTTTAGGAGGTAAGGGTTTAAATAGAAGAATCTTAATGACCGTCATATAACATTTTATCATACAGAGTACAGCACTCAGCCTTTAGGAGGTAAGGATTTAAATAGAAGAGTCTTAATGACCGTCATATAATATTTTATCACACAGAGTATTGCACTCAACCTTTAGGAGGTAAGGTTTTAAATAGAACAATTTTTATGACGGTCATATAACATATTATCATACAGTGTACAGCACTCAGCTTTTAGGAGGTAAGGATTTAAATAGAAGAGTCTTAATGACCGTCATATAACATTTTATCATAGCAGAGTACAGCACTCAGCCTTTAGGAGATAATGGTTTAAATAGAACAATTTTAATGATGGTCATATAACATTTTATCATAGCACAGTACAGCACTCAGCCTATAGGTGGTAAGGGTTTAAATAGAAGAATCTTAATGAACATCATATAACATTTTATCGTACAGAGTACAGCACTCACTCTTTAGGAGGTAAGGGTTTAAATAGAAGAGTCTTAATGACCGTCATATAACATTTTATCATACAGAGTACAGCACTCTGCCTTTAGCAGGTAAGGGTTTAAATGGAAGAATCTTAATGACCATCATATAACATTTTATCATACAGAGTACAGCACTCAGCCTTTAGGAGGTAAGGGTTTAAATAGAAGAGTCTTAATGACCGTCATATAACATTTTATCATACAGAGTACAGCACTCAGCCTTTAAGAGGTAAGGGTTTCAATAGAAGAATCTTAATGACCGTCATATAACATTATATCTTAGCAGAGTACAGCACTCAGCCTTTAGGAGATAATGGTTTAAATAGAACAATTTTAATGATGGTCATATAACATTTTATCATAGCACAGTACAGCACTCAGCCTTTAGGTGGTAAGGGTTTAAATAGAAGAATCTAAATGACCATCATATAACATTTTATCATACAGAGTACAGCACTCAGCCTTTAGGAGGTAAGGGTTTAAATGGAAGAATCTTAATGATCGTCACATAACATTTTATCATACAGAGTACAGCACTCAGCCTTTAGTAGGTAAGGGTTTAATTAGAAGAGTCTTAATGACCGTCATATAACATTTTATCATACAGAGTACAGCACTCAGCCTTTAGGAGGTAAGGGTTTAAATAGGAGGGTCTTAATAACCATCATATAACATTTTATCATACGGAGTACAGCACTCAGCCTTTAGGAGGTAAGGGTTTAAATAGAACAATTTTAATGACGGTTATATAACATTTTATCATACAGAGTACAGCACTCATCCTTTAGGAGGTAAGGGTTTAAAGAGAACAATTTTAATAACGGTCATATAACATTTTATCATAGCAGAGTACAGCACTCGGCCTTTAAGAGGTAAGGGTTTATATAGAACAATTTTAATTACGGTCATATAACATTTTATCATACAGAGTACAGCACTCAACCTTTAGGTGGTAAGGGTTTAAATAGAAGAATCTTAATGATTGTCATATAACATTTTATCATACAGAGTACAGCACTCGGCCATAGGAGGTAAGGGTTTAAATAGAAGAATCTTAATGACCGTCATATAACATTTTATCATACAGAGTATAGCACTCATCCTTTAGTATGTAAGGGTTTAAATAGAACAATTTTAATGACGGTCATATAACATTTTATCATACAGAGTACAGCACTCATCCTTTAGGAGGTAAGGTTTTAAATAAAACAATTTTAATGACGGTCATATAAAATTTTATCAGAGCTGAGTACCGCACTCAGCCTTTAGGAGGTAAGGGTTTAAATAGAACAATTTTAATGACGGTCATATTATATTTTATCATACAGAGTACAGCACTCAGCCTTTAGGAGGTAAGGGTTTAAATAGAACTATTTTAATGACCGCCATATAACATTTTATCATAGCAGAGTACATCACTCATCCTTTAGGAGGTAAGGGTTTAAATAGAACAATTTTAATGACGGTCATATAACATTGTATCATACAGAGTACAGCACTCAGCCTTTAGGATGTAAGGGTTTAAATAGAAGAGTCTTAATGACCATCATATAACATTTTATCATACAGAGTACAGCACTCAGCCTTTAGGAGGTAAGGGTTTAAATAGAACAATTTTAATGACGGTCATATGACATTTTATCATACAGAGTACAGCACTCATCCTTTAGGAGGTAAGGTTTTAAATAGAACAATTTTAATGACGGTCATATAACATTTTATCATACAGAGTACAGGACTCAGCCTTTAGGAGGTAAGTGTTTAAATAGAACAATTTTAATGACGGTCATATAACATTTTATCATAGTAGAGTACAGCACTCAACCTTTAGGTGGTAAGAGTTTAAATAGAAGAATCTTAATGATTGTCATATAACATTTTATCATACAGAGTACAGCACTCGGCCATAGGAGGTAAGGGTATAAATAGAAGAACCTTAATGACCGTCATATAACATTTTATCATACAGAGTACAGAACTCAGCCTTTAGGAGGTAAGGATTTAAATAGAAGAGTCTTAATGACCGTCATATAACATTTTATCATACAGAGTAAATCACTCAGCCTTTAGAAGGTAAGGATTTAAATAGAAGAGTCTTAATGACCATCATTTAATATTTTATCATACAGAGTACAGCACTCAGCCTTTAGGAGGTAAGGGTTTAAACAGAACAATTTTAATGACGGTCATATAACATTTTATCATAGCAGAGTACAGCACTCAGCCTTTAGGAGGTAAGGATTTAAATAAAACAATTTTAATGACGGTCATATAACATTTTATCTTAGCAGAGTACAGCACTCAGCCTTTAGGTGGTAAGGGTTTAAATAGAAGAATCTTAATGACCGTCATATAACATTTTATCATACAGAGTACAGCACTCGGCCTTTAGGAGGTAAGGGTTTAAATAGAAGAATCTTAATGACCGTCATATAACATTTTATCATACAGAGTACAGCACTCTGCCTTTAGGAGGTAAGGGTTTAAATAGAAAAATTTTAATGACGGTCATATAACATTTTATCATACAGAGTACAGCCCTCAGCCTTTAGGATGTAAGGATTTAAATAGAAGAGTCTTAATGACCGTCATAGAACATTTTATCATACAGAGTACAGCACTCAGCCTTTAGGAGGTAAGGGTTTAAATAGAAGAGTCTTAATGACCGTCATATAACATTTTATCATACAGAGTACAGCACTCTGCCTTTAGGAGGTAAGGTTTTAAATAGAACAATTTTAATGACGGTCATATAACATCTTATCATAGCAAAGTATAGCACTCAGCCTTTAGGAGGTAAGGGTTTAAATAGAAGCATCTTAGTGACCGTCATATAACATTTTATCGTACAGAGTACAGCACTCAGCCTTTAGGAGGTAAGGGTTTAAATAGAAGAATCTTAATGACGGTGATATAACATTTTATCATAGCAGAGTACAACACTCAGCCTTTACGAGGTAAGGGTTTAAATAGATGAATCTTAATGACCGTCATATAACATTTTATCATACAGAGTACAGCACTCAGCCTTCAGGTGGTAAGAGTTTAAAGAGAAAATTCTTAATGACCGTCATATAATAAATTTGTTTTATTTTTACTTCTTTCTAATGTTCTCTTTTGATAAAGTTTATCGCTAACCCTTCCTTTACAGCACTCATTGACCTATATAACAGTGGGAATACCGTTCCCCAGGGTGGTGTGAAATATCCAAAGGGTGTGTATGATATAGAAAGTGGGCAGACTGTATTTCGTTACTTTCTAAGCTTTTGTCAAATTGAGTTTGAATTTGTATCCGTTTTATAAGGTAAGACAAAATAAAACAAAAAATAAAGACAGTTAAGAAAAATACATATTTCGATGAATCATGACTTAATGTTGGCTTCAGATATTCTAACATTTATTTAACTCGTATCGCTCATGCATCCAAACAACATAGCCATGTCAGTTTTCCGATGAATTGCCTTCGAATAGGTTTTGTGTAATAGACTTGAAATAAGGCGATAGCATTCATCGTCTAAGGCAGGAGATGATATTATTTAAGGCCCTGCGAAGAGTTAAACGTCAGTAATGTTCAGAAGCAAGTTTCACCGACTTTCGTTACATGTTCACTTCAAGTGAGAAAAACGTAAGAGAACCTCGACAAGTAGTCTGTCTGTCTGGCTCTCTCTTCTGGAGATCATGACTCAACAGCATTAACAGACACACCGCTTAGTGTCCTTTTCGTGATGGCTTTTTATCATCTAAATTTAACTCTCGCCTTTCTTTTTCTTTCTTTCCTTTTTCTTTTTTTCTTTCTCCCTTTTAGCAAGCCAAATAGTGTCACAAATACTTGATATATCTGTAACACTTGTTTTGTTATTTCTTTAACCATTTACTTGGTCACGGCATCTTAGCGACGAAGGATTTGAAGAAACGGACTTCACGTTAAATCATTTTTTTTTGCCAGTGTCTAAAACAGGAAAAGAATTCTACGACACAAGTGTATTCCGTGTAAATTACAACACTGACAGCGAAAAAAAAAAGAAATCTTCAAAACAATAGAATTTCTAAAAGTTCAATTCAGTGGTTGGCAAGAAGATTGATGAACCTTGTTATATTTTTTCCATTCTAACAAGTCAGTAAAAGGACTGTACAAATCAAACAAACTTATTGTTTTCGATAATAGGGTAAAGCAAAAATTTATACCCTCTCTCGCTTTTAAATTTTTCAGTAAAAGAATCGTACAAGCGAAACAGACATTTTGTTGGTTAAGAGGATAAAGAGAAAAAAATGTACTCCCTCTCATTTCTTAATTTTACGTACGACTGCAGTAAAATGGACGAATATAAAAGTGTAATGTTAGGGTTGATGAAACAGCAACAGGAACAACAATTACTGTTGGAACGGAAATATCAAGAAAGGCAAGAGAAATTCCAATGAGAATAACCAGAATACCAGAAGAAATTTGAGGAACTGCATTGAGAAATTCAGGTAAGACAACAGAAACCTGAAGAAATGCACCTTCAAACACAAAATTAGCAAAGGTACTTGTATAATATATCCATCAAAAGCCAAAATGGGGACAGCTAAAACACATTCTCTCAAAATGCTGTATGGAGTCACGTTTGCACCCGAAGTCGAAATTGCATTCGCTTCGTACTTTAAACGGTACGAGGATTTCTACAATACAGATTGTGCAAGTTCGGCTGACCAAGAAAAAGATTCGCCTTCTCCTCCGGAAATTAGACACAGCAGAATATACTAAATTTGTTAATTATATGTTACCCGCAAAGAAGACAAAGATTATACTACTTTTGCGACTGTAGTCAATAAAAACTGCGATGACTTCAAATTGGCAGAGTTAAGCGGCAATAATTTTTAATGCCTGATTTTCGCCCATGGTTTGATTTCAGCGAAAGACGCCGTAATATGTCTTAGGGTACTCAACAAGCTTGAAAACGAGCCGGACGATACGTTACAGCAAGTTGCCGAAGATTGAGAAACATTTCGAGAGAGTCAGAGAGTATTCGAAAAACATCGAACTAAGTGGAGTGACTCATATTAAAGAACCAAAAAATAATAAAAATTACGTTGCCGTCAAGACCATGTTTTGGGTGTGGTCAATTACACTGGTATAGAGATTGTCCTTTTAAAGATAAAAAAAAATGTTTTAATTGCGATAAACTGGGATAAACTTTAAAACTAAAGGCGTATATTATGAAGAATGTGGAACTAATTGGTTAGAACAGTTTCAACTATGGGATGCCTATTAACTCATGTCAAAAATCCGAAAATTTGACTGAACGAAGCAGAAAAGTTGAAAGGTGAACGTAAAAAAAATCCCCGACATTTTCAGTGGTGGACTAGGAAAATACGTAAGCACAGTTTTTAAGAAAAAACGTAACGTTCCATTTGCTTCGTTAAATGAAATTGACGAGGAGTTGTTATCGAATTGAGGAAATGGGAGTTCTGGCAAAGGATGAATATAGTGAATGGGAATCTCCCACATTCAATATTAATAAAAAGAGAAAAGAAATTCGTATATATGCTTACCTCTCTACGGGGCTGAACAAGGATCACCCTGAAGAATCACCATTATCCCCTTCCGAATCGAGATGAAATATTCGCTAAGCTCAGTGGAAGAAATTTTTTCAAAGATGATATGTGATAGACCTTTTCAGGACTAACCTGGACAAATGATATTCGATAGTCTTCATAAAGGTTAACAAGGCCACATGATATGCGACAGTCTTCTTAAAGGTTAACATGGCCATATGATATGCGATAGTCTTTCTCAGGACTAACCTGGCCACATATGCGATACTCCTTTTTAGGGCGAACATTGCCACATGATATGTGATAGTCATTTCTGGGCTACCCTGGCCACATGATATGCGATAGTCTTTTTTTAGGCTCAACCTGGCCACATTATATGCGATAGTCTTTTTCAGGGCTAACATGGCCACATAATATGCGATAGCCCTTTTCAGGGCTAACCTGGCCAACTGATATGCGAGAGTCCTTTTCAGGACTCATCAGGACACTTGTTATGCGATAGTCATTTTATGGACAACATGGCCACATGATATGCAATAGTCATTTTCAGGGCTGACCTGGCCACATGTGAAAGTCCTATTCAGGATTAGTCTAGCTACATGATATGCGATAGTCCTTTTCAGGTTTTAACTTAACCACATGATATGCGATAGTCCTTTTCCGGGGTATACTGGCCACGTGATACGCGATAGTCATTTTCATTACTAACCTGGACACATGATATGCGATAGTCCTTTTATGGACAACATGGCCACATTATATGCAATAGTCATTTTCAGGGCTGACCTGGCCACATGATATGTGAAAGTCCTATTCAGGATTAGTCTTGCTACATGATATGCGATAGTACTTTTCAGGACTAACCTGGCAACATGATATGCTATAATACTATCCTTGCCATATGATATGTGATGGTCCTTTTCTTGGCTAACCAGGCCACATGATATGCACTAGTCCTTTTCAGGGTTAAACTGGCCACATGATATGCGAAAGTCCTTTTCACGGCTAACCTGGCCTCATGATATGCCATAATACTTTTCAGGATTAACATGACCACATGATATGCGATAGTCATTTTAGGGCTTACCTGGCCACATTATATGCGATAGTGTTTAAAGGACTAACCTGGCCACATCATATGCGATAGTCCTTTTCATGATCAATATGGCCACAATATGGCGATATTCCTTTTCAAGACTAACCTGGACATGATATCCGATAGTCTTTTATGGACTACATGGCCACATGATATGCAAAAGTCTTTTACAGGGCTAACCTGGCCACATGATTTGAGATATGTGAAAGTTCTTTTCAGGATTAACCTCGCTACATGATATGCGATAGTCCTTTTTCAAGACTATTCTGGCAACATTATATGCGATAATACTTTTCAGGACTACCCTGGCCACATGATATGCGATGGTCCTTTTCTTGGCTAACCAGGCTACATGATATGCAATAGTTCATTTCAGGGTTAACCTTGCAACATGATATGCAATTGTCCTTTTCAGAACTAACCTGGCTACATATTATGCGATAGTCATTTCTGGGCTAACCTGGCCGCATGGAATGCGATAGTCTTTTTTAAGTCTAACCTGGCCACATGATATACGATACTAGTTTTCAGGGCTAACGTGGCCACATGATATGCCATTGTCTTTTTCTGGATCAACCTGGCCACATGATATGCGATAGTCATTTTTAGGGCTTACCTAGCCATATGCTATGCGATAGTCATTTTAAGAACTTACCTGGGCACATGATATGCGATAGTCTTTTTCAGGATCAACATGATATAGGTTAGTCCTTTTTAGGGAAAACCTGGCCACAGGATATGTGATAGTCCTTTTCAGGATAAAACTGCTCACATGATATGCGATAGTCCTTTTTAGGGGTAACCTGGTCACATGATATGGGATTGTCCTTTTCAGGACTAACCTGGCTACATGATATGCAATATTCTTTTTCTAGGTCAAACCTGATAGTCCTTTTCATTTCTAATATATTTCTGATATACCATAGTAGTTTTCGGGGCTAATGTGGCCACATGATATGCTATTGTCTTTTTCAGGATCAACCTGGCCACATGATATGCGATAGACCTTTTTCGGGTAAACCCAGCCACATGCATTGTGATAGTCATTTTTAGGATTAACATGGCCACATTATATGCGATATTTCTTTTATGGCACATGATATACAATAGTCCATTTTAGGGCTAACCTTGCCACTTGATATGTGATATTCCTTTTCAGGATTAACCTAGCTACATTATATGCGATAGTCATTTTCAGGACTAACCTGGTCACATGATATGTACAGTATTTACATTATGCGGATTATTGTCCTCATCTTTGTCGCCATATACGTTTCGGCCGTTGAATTTCGAACTGAACCCTTTATTTCGATCCCTTTTCTTATTCCACGTGCCATGTTTGATGGATGCCAGTTATCAGTTATCTCCTGCTAATTTTCCCTCTGAAAGTTCTCCACTGCCCTAACTGGGTATTGAACTCACACTCTTTGTGTCTGTCACTGGATCTAACCAACGCCTTTATCCACTGTGCCATGTGTCCTTGAGAAAATCTGGGTATTAATTTCTGGGTATTATAAACCTAATGTTATCATTGCATGTTTTTACCTACAACTCATCCCTTCAGTCTTGGCACCAAGACTTCCCATCAATTCAAGGAGAGCTCGTCGGGTCGCAGAGAAAGCGGGACACGCCCTTGTCCGAGAGAGAATCCAGTACAATCGTTGGATAAAACATCGACTACAAGCTTATATCTCCCAGACGCTCGAAGATTCCTTCAACAAAATTACTAATGAAGAAGACCAGAGAAGGATCCAAAATGACCTGGATAAATCCTTCAGACACGATTTTGATGTAGTCAAGGCTCGCCAAGTGCAAAATTTGAACGATCAGAAGGTGACGCACAAGGTCCATCACCCACCAGTGAAAGCACTAGTCAACATCAGCCAATATCAGCTGAGTGCCTCTGAGGAGTCAGTATTGAATAAGGGTCTCAACTTTACCCACAACCATCAGGCGAGTGCCATACTTGCACATCATTGCCAGAGTTGAGGAGGTGGCCTTGAACTTCCCTCAGTCTCAGGCGGATGAACTAAGATGGAAGGTAAGACAGGTCTTGGAGAGAGCCAAGCTGCCCAGGTCTAACATAACAAAACTGGAGAGGCTGGCGATTGGATCCCTACAGAGGAACGAAAACATCATCATAATACCGGCTGACAAAGGTAATGCGACTGTAGTGATGGACAAATCAGAGTATACAAGAAAACAGGAAGACCTCGTTAACAGTGGTAGCTACAGCAAAGTGAAAAAGGATCCTACGATGAAAATGAAACGCAAACTGTCACAGATCCTAATCAAGTACAAGGATCACTTCACACCCAAGACGTATAGACAGTTATCGCAGCGTTACACCAAGCTACCTCACATATACGGTCTCCCTAAGATTCACAAAGACGGTATTCCGCTCAGGCCGATTGTTAGTTGCCAAGGCTCTGTGTGTCACCCTCTGAGTTGCTTCCTTGTAGATATAATTGACCCATTGATCGGAAAGTCCCTTTCATATATCCGAAACTCCGCTCACTTCGTGGAAATAATCAAAGATGCTCCCATCCTATCCAACCAGATAGTGAGCTTGAACGTGGTGAGTTTGTTCACCAAGGTACCCACGGCGGAGGCACTCTCATTAGTCAGAGACAAATTAACCTCTGACTCTTCCCTAGAAAAACAGACCAGTATTCCAATAGATAATCTGATGGAGATGTTGACTTTCTCTGCACAAACAACACACTTCGGAATGGGATCACACATATATCGACAGGATGAGGGCTTAGCAATGAGCTCACCATTATCATCAGCAATGGTGAATATATACATGGAATACTTTGAAGAAATGGCATTAGAATCTATATCGCTAAAGCCTACTATATGGTTAAGGTACGTAGATGACACCTTCATACTCTGGCCACACCAGGAAGATGTCTAGGTTCTACTAGAAAATGTGAACTCAATAAGACCTTCGATACAGTTCACAATGGAGAAAGAGAGTAACAACACACTCCCATTCCTGGATGTACTAATATCTCGAACAGAGCATGGGTTCAAGTCATCCGTATACCGTAAACCAACATTCACCGGACAGTACCTCAATTTCAACTCCCACCATCCATACAGCGTAAAGAAAGGGATCGTCCGTTGCTTACAACACCGAGCAAAAGTCATAAGTGGCGACCCAGAGACGTTAGATAAAGAATTGGTCAGTATAAGTAGTACCCTATAACGTAACAACTACCCTGGGTACATGGCAGCAGCCCCCCAAAACTGGGATAGGCGAATACAAGAAGAGGAGGAGAACAACAACACTCAGATAACAATCTGCCTTCCTTATGTGAAGGGGTTATAAGAGAAAATACAAAGGATCTGCGGTCCATATAACATCAAGACAACCTTCAAGAGCTTGACAACACTACGCAGATATCTCTCTCTCGAGTGAGACCTCCCATACAGGAGAACATGACTAAAGACTGTGTGTACGCTATCCCGTGCAGCTGCGGAAAAAAATATAAAGGAGAGACAGGCCGCCCCCTCAAGGTAAGGCTTCAAGAACACCAGAAAGCTGTAACGCAAGGGGAAATAGAACAATCAGGCGTGGCTGACCACATATGGAGAAAGAAGGGAGATCCCCGTCCCCTGTGGGATCATGTTGAGATCATAGATAGGGAACACCATTGGAAAATTCGTAAACTTAAGGAATCAGCACATATGCTAGGCCACAAAAATGTCCTGAGCCGACCAAGCATAGAAATAAATACATATGGGAACCAGTAACAAGGAGTGCCAGAGAAAAGAAATGATAACAAAGTTGCAATATGAGCTCTGGTGAAAACATGCAATGATAACAGAAAAATTGCAATATGAGCACTGGTAAAAATCGTTGCTGAAAATATTAAGTTTATAATACCCAGAAATTCATACCCAGATGTTCTCAAGGACACATGGCACAGTGGATAAAGGCGTTGGTTAGATCCAGTGACAGACCCAAAGAGTGTGAGTTAAAGCAGTGGAGAACTTTCAGAGGGAAAATTAGCAGGAGATAACTGGTAACTGACATTCATCAAACATGGCACGTGGAACTAGAACAGTCTACACCAGGGATCGAAATAAAGGGTTCAGTTCGAAATTCCAACCACCTGAAGAAGGCCAGAGCGTATAGCGGCCGAAACGTTGTGACAAATAGTGCGACAAAGATGAGAACAATAGTCCGCATAATGTAAATACTATATATATATATATATATATATATATATATATATATATATATATATATCCTTAGCACAGACACAAACACCCAAACACAGGAATTCTTTCTCTCCATCTCTGTCTCACACAGATATGCGCCTAGTATATATAAGTAATAATAATAATAATAATAATAATAATAATAATAATAAAATTAATAATAATAATAATAAAAATAATAATAATAATAATACAGAAGACAAAATAACGAATAATGTAAAGATCATAATAATAGACAAAAGCTTTAAAAAAACAGGTATAAAAACAGAAAAAACATGTGGATACTAACAATAAAATTATTAATAAGTACGATGGACATAAGGGTCATGATGAAAGTCTAGATATAGATATATACCTGGGTTTATTATGACTGGGGAAGTTTTCGTCGGTTGAAATAGGAAAACATGCAAGTTTTCGTCGGCTGAAAATGGAAAACATGTAACTTTGACTGGAAGAAAACACTAGGAAACTGATATGAATATCACACAGACCAGTTTACAGAGATATGAACTTTAAGAATTTTAAGGGAATTTATAATACACACATACAGAACAATCAAAGCTAATCGCTCAGATATTGTGATCAAAGACAGCAAAATTAAAAAGTGATTTTTTATTGACATGGTAGTTCCTACAGACTTTTTTTCAAATTTTCAAAAAACTATCGAGGATCTTGAAGTGGAAACCTAAAATCATGTGACACATGAGGACATCGACAGTTCCAGTTGAGGTTTGAGGCTTCGGATTGATTGGAACAGATTCAGATAGATACATTGAATGGATTTTTTAGTAGCCCATGTTTTAAAGAAATACAAAAGTTGTACTCAGAAGTACAGCTCACATATTACGAAGAGCTTTATTTATGGAAAATGTGTGATTTTTTTTTTTTACAAAAATACTCCCTGAAAAATGTCATGAAGTCATTTCTGTTTTGGGTTTTTAGTTGGGGCCCGGAAGAAATGTTTATTAAGCAGAAATCCAAGGAAATAACAATAATAATAATAATAATAATAATAATAATAATAATAATAATAATAATAATACAGAAGAAAAAATAACGGAAAACATAAGGATCATAATCGAAACAAACAACATTCTCCCGCTGGAACAGAAGAGATGCAGAAGAGGTTCATATGGCTGCAAAGATCAACTTCTGATAAATAAAATGATCCTGGAAATTTGCAGGAGACGACACAGAAATGTCAGTGCAGCGTGGATTGATTATCGTAAAGCCTTTAACAGTGTTCCACATTCTTGGATCCTTAAGACTTTGGAAATGTACAAAGTCTCCCCTGTGGTGTTAAATTTCCTTAAGCACAGCATGGGAATTTGGAACACCAAACTACACCTTAGTCACACCGGGGGCACTGCCATATCCAACTGTCTGAATATCCGACGTGGAATCTTTCAAGGAGACTCTCTGTCACCCCTCCTGTTTTGTTTATCCTTAATCCCTCTTACACATGAACTGAAGAACAGTAGCTATGGTTACAAAATAAATAAGAAAATATTCAATCACCTACTCTACATGGATGATCTAAAATTATTTGCCAAAGATGACAATGAGTTGAAAGGCCTCCTCAATATTGTAAAATACTTTAGTGACGACATAGGTATGGATTTCGGATTAGATAAATGTGCAAAAGTAACATTCAAGAAAGGAAGAATTACAGAATCACCCTCAATAGATTTAGATTTTGTCACAAAGATTAGGGAATTGGAGCATGATGAAGCTTATAAGTACCTAGGAATTAGCGAAGGAGATGGCATACAACACCCGCAAATGAAGGAAAAATAAGAAGAGAGTACTACAGGCGTGTACGTCTGGTACTAAATACTGAACTAAACTCAAAAAATAGAATATCAGCTATAAACACATTGGCTGTCCGAGTGGTGCATTACAGTTTTAATGTCCTTAACTGGACCATAGCTGAAATTAAGCGAATGGATGCCAAAACGAGAAAGCTTCTCACTTGCTATCGCATGCATCATCCCAAAGCTGATGTTGATCGTCTGTATGTGCCCAGATCCGAAGGAGGCAGAGGATTAGTTCAACTAGAACTGTCCTACAAAACTGCAACAATTGGCCTCCAAAGATACTTGGAGACTACAGAAGACTGGATGATGGTATCCGTCAAGGAACATGAAAGTAGTCAGCGTCTTTACTCCGTAATGAAAGAAGCCAAGAAATTCAAAATGGAGTTTCAAATGGGCGTAGAGATGCAACTACAGCACAATACACCGGCTGAAACTGCAAAATACTTAAAAAATACAGCAAAGACGAATGCAACCGACCAGATATAGAAGCGATGGCAAGATAAACCTCTTCATGGCCAATACTCTGCCCGTACCAAACAAACTGACGTAGACAAAACCTGTACCCATCAGTGGCTACGCAGAGCAGGGTTGAAAGCGGAAACTGAAGGTTTTATCCTTGCTGCGCAGAACCAATGCTTGCTAACTAGGAATTATCAAGCACATATACTAAAATATTGTGTCAGCCCAAAATGCAGATTCTGTGATAAATATCCAGAAACAATTGATCATCTTGTATCAAGTTGCACGATGTTGGCACCCACTGAATATAAAACCAGACATGACAGAGTGGGGCAATATCTGCACTGGAAAATCTGCAACTTCTACGGGAAGGAAACTGAAAGAAACTGGTATGAACACCACCCACACACGGTTACGGAGATAGGACCTGTGACAATTCTATGTGACTAGACAATACACACTGACAGAACAATCAAGGCCAACCGCTCAGATATTGTTATTAAAGACCACAAACAAAAACGGTGCCTCCTTATTGATGTGGCAGTCCCTGCCGAGTGCAATATATCTTTGAAGATATTCAAAAAGCTGTCAAAATACAAGGACCTTGAAATAGAAATCTCGAAAATGTGGCATATGGGAACATCAACAATCCCTGTTGTAGTTGGAGCCCTAAGACTGGTTGGAAAAGATTTCAGTAGACTAATTGAAGGGATTCCTGGAAGTCCATGTCTCAAGGAGATACAAAAGATTGTTCTGACAAGTACAGCCCACACTTTACGAAGGGCTTTATCTATGTAATTTCTTTTTCTTTTTTGTTTTTGTCAGTGGAAAGTGTCATGTTGCCATTTCTAACCTTAGGTCGCTGGGCGGGACCCGGAAAGAAATGTATAAACGACAGAAATCAAAGAAAATATAAATAATAGTAATAAAATACAGAAGACAAAATAACGGAAAACGTAAGGATCATAATAATAGACAAAAGCTAAAAAAAAAAAAAAAACAGTTGCAAAAACAGATCAAAATGAGGATAATATTAATAATAAAATTAGTAATAGGTACGATGGTCATAACGGAGATGATGAAATTCTCTCTCTCTCTATCTCTCTCTCTCTCTCTCTATATATATATATATATATATATATATATATATATATACCTGGGTTGAATATGACTGGCGGAGTTTCCGTCGGTTGAAATAGGTCTATATGAGGTAATATAGGATTTTATGGATTACTACCATGTATACACACCCCAGATCAAAATCTTAAGCCCAGATACAAAAGGGTTAAAAATAATAGAAAATATTGTCACTTATATATCAAAAACATTTTTGCGAAACATTTACATTTAATTAGAAAATGTAATTTATCGACAAAGCAGTGAACATTTTAAACCTTTAATTGATTAATTTAAACATTGAAAAATGGATTTCTTTGACTGGTCATAAAGATAAGACCATATAAATAAAAACAGCAAATACAGGACAAATAACTCACAACGACTATTTATTTCTCAGTATATGCTCTATTTTTGCGAATTACATCGAAAATCGCTCATTATTAACTTCTGCTTGAGGGTGCTTTGGATGCTCACCCAGGATACATAATATTGGAGATACATGGAATTGAAGTTTCCTTTTTAGATTTATTTTTAAAATATTTATTATTTAAATTCCTATATCAAATTTAATATTAATGAAGCTGTCCCCTTCCTATTCAGCGAAGTAATTTTACAGGTTAAATTAAATTTTAAAACATTTTAGCTCCGGCAATATCAAGAATTCATTAGGATATTTGGAAAGTAATTCCGTATTTCACCGCTATGAATTATGAATTAACCAAGGTTGAATGATAGGAAATTGTGTCAAATTAATTTATCACCTTTTCGCCCCGACTGTATGTCGTTTATAGGGTATTTTAGAATTTAATTGAAAAGACATGCAAAGAGGAAATTCGGTTTAGAAAATTCCACCTTCTGCAGTAGATTTTTTTTTTTTTTTTTTAACCAGGAATTGCAAAATTATTTTTTGCATCGCACTGTTACAGGCGATGAAAACGTATTTTGCATGTCAATAGAAAACGAAAAAGACAGGTTATCACAAAATCACATCAGGACATTATCCACAGAAGTCCTTCTTTTATATTTATTAGAATATCAAAAGTATTGTCCAGTACAATTTTAGAGAACATAGAAGGACAGTCATTGTAAATATTTATTTCTTGTCCAAAATTTGATCAGATGAAAGAATTATTGCGTCCGGCGACATTAAGTATTTTTGTGAGACCTTCCAGATATTATATCCCGAACGCCCCATATCACCCAAGGTCCAACAGACAGGCTGGGCATTTCGTTCATATACTGAAAAGAATCCTGAACAAAGCTAGGGACACACCCATAGAAAAAAGCCCTACAACACTTCATTCAGATGTATAGAATTACACCCAACAACAACAACGCATCATCATAATCCCAGCCGAGGTAATGTTTACGCGTAAAATTTCGACGTGCTACTCCCCAAACAAACAAAACGGGGACGAACGACGAACATCCACTGTATGAAAAACACTACCAAACCGGAGAGAATTTTTTTTTTTTTTTTCTGGATGTTTTGTGATAATAAATCTTTCTGGTAAATGGGTACAATTACATAATTAAAGGTACCCAAGTTACTTACAAGAGACATTTGAATCAAATCAGGAAACGACTGTCGGACATGCTGATATTCGTCGACCAGAAGAAAAAAAAAATCATGGATATCATTTACGATACATATGACATGCGAATAGATCAAGTGTCCCAGGGCCAGTGCCGTTTAAAGAGGAACAGGAAAATGGCGGACATAATAGACGTTAACCCAAAGAAGAAAAGGTATTGAGACTCCTGCGGTGGTGGGGGATGTTAGAGAAATTTACACACGCACCCACATATATACATGTATACATAAATATACACACACACACACACACACACACACACACACACACACACACACATATATATATATATATATATATATATATATATATATATATATACTAGGTTGGTGCAAAAATAATGTCATTTTCTCACATAGTAACATATGTGAGAAAACGACATTATTTTTGCACCAACCTATATATATATATATATATATATATATATATATATATATATATATATATATATATATATATATATATATATATATACAGGCACACGCATAAAAAAGGAGGCGTTCCAGGCATGCCGGGGTGCATAGAACATACCGGTGTCATCACGCAGCTGTTAAAAGACGTGAGAGCAAATAAGGGCGAAATGGCTTTTCTGTGGCTGGATCTTAAGAATGCCTATGGCTCTATCCCACACAAATTGGTAGAAGAATCGTTAAACCGCCGCCACGTTCCTCCCCAAATTATAGAGACCATAGTAGATTATTATAACAATTTTAAAATGAAAAGGGCAACAGGAAATACAACATCTGCATGGCATACATTGGAAAAAGGTATAATAACAGGCTGCACCATATCAGCTACCCTCTTTTCCTTGGCCATGAATATGTTAATAAAAGCGGCAGAAACAGAATGCAGGGGCCCGTTAACAAGATCTGGTCAACGTCAACCGCCAATAAGGTCATACATGGACGATATGACTATAACATCCTCGTCTGTGATTGGTGCGAGGTGGTTATTAAAAGGTTTGGAGGGACTCATTTTATGGGCAAGAATGAGTTTCAACGCCGCCAAATCGAGGTCATTAGTGGTAAAAAAAGGGAAAACTACAGAGAGGGATCGCTTTAAATTGTCTGGCGAGTACATCCCGACCATAAAGCAAAACCCGATCAAGAACCTGGGTAAACGCTTTGATAATACCCTCAAGGACTCTGTTGCAATCCAGGAAACAAAGGATAACCTAAAAGCCTGGCTGGATAAAGTAGACAAGTCTGGCTTACCCGGACGATACAAGGCTTGGATTTACCAACATGTCATTCTGCCCAAAATATTGTGGCCACTGTCCATCTATGAGTTTACTACCTCTACCGTAGAACACATAGAAAAAAACATCAACTCCCGTTTACGGAAATGGCTAGGGCTACCAAAGTGTCTAAGTAGCGCTGCCCTTTACGGAAATTCCAACGTTCTTCAACTACCCTTTAGAAGCCTCGTAGAAGAATATAAAGTTGCTAAGGTGCGAACACTAATACAATACAAGTTCTCCAAGGACCCAAAAGTGGCAGGAGCAGATATCGAGGTTCACACCGGGAGAAAATGGAAGGCCATAAAGGAGTTGGAGGTGGCAGAAGAGCGTCTCCGCGAAAAAGTGGTGTTGGGCACTGTCGCCACAGGTCGGGCAGGGCTGGGTTTCTTCCCGTCCGTTAGAATTGACAAAGCCGTAGGTAAAGAAAAGCATAATCTCTTACTGGACGAAATTCGGGCAGGGGAAGAGGAATTGAGAGTGGCTATGATGATTGGGTTCAAACAACAAGGTTCATGGACAAAGTGGGAGACAATGATACCTCGGAAAGTTGGATGGTCAGATCTATGGCGTAATGAATTGGGCATAAACTTTTTGATCCGATCTGTCTATGACCTCCTACCAAGCCCCGTTAACCTGCAATTATGGACCAGAACAGAATCGCCTTTATGCCCCTTATGCGATCAAATTGGTTCTTTAAAACACATACTTAGCAACTGCAAAACAGCTCTAGCAGATGGTCGGTACAGATGGCGCCATGACCAAATATTAAAAGAAATTGCGGAGGTCGTTAGCACAGCCATCCATACAAACAAACCGAATTCAAACATGAATTTTATAAATTTTATTAAAGCTGGAGCGAAACCGAACCTAAAGAAAATCACCGCACCCAACTGTTTATCATGTGCAACAGACTGGGAACTCAGAGTCGATTTAGGTAAAAGGCTAGTCTTCCCCGAGCACATTTTCAAAACACGATTGCGTCCAGACCTAGTCCCTTTGTCGAATAAATTAAAGAAGGTCATTATGTGGGAACTAACAGTCTGCTATGAGGATAACGCTGAAGAAGTCAATGAAAGAAAAAAACTGAAATATGATGAATTATTGGAAAGTTGTAGAATTAATGGATGGAAGGCATGCTGCAAACCAATCGAAGTAGGCACAAGGGGTTTTGTCAGCGCCTTAACAGACATTGGGATTGTGGGATCAAAAAAACGAAAAGCCATTCTAACCATCACCGAAACAGCAGAAAGAACTGCCAAATGGCTATGGCTAAAACGGTCAAGTGTATGGTCAAGCAAACTGGGGAAATCCTAAATTTAATGTAAAAAGAGGGTTGTTTCTTTTGTTTTTTTTTTCTCTTTTATACATCATTGTATATTAAATGTAAATAGTGTAAAATTATGTCATAACTTTTAAAATCGCCGTAACCGCTTTGAGGATACTTATAATCGAAAACAGTCGTTTCTTTTTGGTATTTTTACTTTACTTTTATTTTAATGTATTTATTTTATTTATTTATTCTTTTTTTTTTTTTTTTTTTTTTTTTTTTTTTTACATGGTTTCGTTAAAAGCCACTGTAAATAATACATACGAACCCTCAAAGGAAAAGAAGTCTTCGTCTCATGCTATTTCTCATTATACATATTTTTCTCTTATTTCTTTTATTTATTTTCACTAAAAAAAAAAAAATTTTTTTTCTCTTTTTTTTTTTTTTTTTTTTTTTTTTTTGAATATTCCCCGTTACCTCAGTATCTAGAATAAATGCTTAATTTCGTTACGTTCCCAAGAAATCCAGCTTCGATAGTCTGTTCAACCATTTTTGTCCTTTATTACTGATGAGGAATCTCCTGTGTTTTTTGACTTTCTATTGACTTTATTTTCCGGTTTCCTTTTTCTTTTTCCGATACTATTTGACTGTATGCAAAGCCTGTTTGATCACGAATTTCTCACCGATGTTTTTATTTTATTTTTATTTTTTTTAACCCCTCTTCGCGTTTCGTTTCTAACGTTTTATAATAAATAGGTTAGGGTTTTTACTCGTCAACATGGTTCAAACGTTTCATTAAGATTTTTATTAGCATCCTCGGCTTAATTCGTTGTATTTATTCCTTTTTAATCGCATAAACGAGATTATAGTTAGTTTTTTTTTCATCTGTTAAAGTGTTTTAAACGTTTTATTATATTTTTAAGCCCTCTTGGGTTAACTCGCTCTAATTTATTAATTATTTATTCCTATGCCATCGTTTTTTTTTTTTTCGTCGAACATCTCTTAGATATTTTAAGATCTCTCGGTTTTAATTCGCTGCAATTTATTTATTTTATATATATATTCTTATTAGTCGTAAAGTTTAAAACGGTTTTTTTTTTTTTTTTTTTTAACCTATAAGCACTCTTGGCTTGACTCGCCGTAATCTATTTATTAATTTTAATGGCTATTTTTCTTATTTCTGTATATAGTAATTATTGCTGGTGAAATGAAACGTGAGGGGAAGTGGGTGAGGAAGAGGAAGGAAGAAGAGAGAAGAAAAAAAAATTACCTTCTAAGTATCCGATGAGGGGGTGTCCACCAAGGAGGGAAGTAAAGAGAAGAGGAAAAAAATGAAATTACCCGTGAACAGCTTATAAAGAATTTGCTTCGCTGTGATTGGCTGTTGGTCAATCTACAATCAAATGTGTGACTACGGGGTATTTATAAAAGTCTGTGTTAACAAGCATTTTTTTTAGAGGGCGCTTCAGAGCCTGATCAGCTCTGAAGGGGGTCGATTTGGTGAGGTCAGTATGATGTTTGAAAGACCCGAAACTGCCCAATGATCCTTTTCTAGAACATCACTGACGACGCCCTCTAGCGCTAAAAGAGCGTATATTCAAAGTACAAATATATACATGTATATATACACACAGGTATATATATATATTATGACATTGACAAAGTCCGACAATTATTTTAAGACATTTTTATGTTTATACATTCTTTTTATAGATCCAAATATTTAAGTAAATTGTCTGTTTATAATAAAAAGTATTAAACAACATTTAAAGTCCTGAACGTCCGAGAAATTTTCATAGAAAATATTTATCGTCCGAGAGAACCTGCAGAATGAGGAACAAGTCTATGAAGCTGTGCAAATATAACCTGAAACTCTGAAAAGATTTTCTCACGGCGAGGCATTGAAAAAGGAATACAAATATCGAGATCGTGAGCCAAAATAAGAAATGCTGACTGAGAAGGCTCATATGAAGAAAAATTGGAAATAATTCCATCTCCTGTTGGCTCATCAATGCACCCAAAACATTTACAAACTAAATAATTTAATATAGTCTGTATTGATGAAGACAATTTAATGGGCACAGCCCCAAAAACCGGGCAAAAGAGATACTGTTCCAAACAAAAAGTATTCTTTTTGAAAAAAGTGTTGATAGAATCATTCATAAAAATCTTTAAATGTTTATTTATACACCCTTGAAAAAACTGTTTTACTCTTCTTATGCATGCCTCAATTAATAATTTATACAAACTACGGAGAAATTCTGGGTTGTCCCTACGCTTCATGTATTTAAATATGTATGTATATGCATACATACATACAGACATACTACATACCTATATATATATATATATATATATATATATATATATATATATATATATATATATATATATATTATATACATAGACATATACATGTATATATGAACATAACTATTAAGTTTAGTTATAAGATATATATATATTATATATATATATATATATATATATATATACACATACATATCTATACATATAAATAAATATATATATATATATACATATAAGTATATACATATATATATATATACGTATACATATGTACATATATTTACATACATATATTCATACATATATATACACATATCCATATATATGCATATATATACATATACATATATATATATATATATGTACATACATACACACTAACACACACAGACACACATATATATATATATATATATCTATATATATATATATATATATATATATATATATATATATATATATATATATATATATGTAGATCTGATCATCCTATGCCTCAGCTAAAAGTGAAAATAATAAATTAATTACAGCTAACACTATGTAACAAGACAATCTAAAACTTACTAAAATAATCGGATACTATAAACCAGGATATATTTATGGTTCTATCATAACGGACAAGTTAAACTACCCAATCCGCCCTATTATATCACAAATTCTCACTCCCATCTCCCAACTAACTAAAACGCTTAACCAAGTAATTACGCCTTACATACCTAACAAATACAGTATTAAATCAATCCTCGAAATATTAGAAACCCATAAACCCAATTGCAGTGGATGAAATCCTGTCTCAAATAAATGACCAGCGCAGGAATGGAATATAGCAAATAAATGTATTGACGTAATAATACAATGGGTATTACGGTTAGTAGACCCAGAAATCCGGTTAGTTGCAATAATATATATATATATATATATATATATATATATATATATATATATATATATATATATATATATATATATAGTCTGGGAAATTCAATTAAGAAGTATGACTTCCATCTGAGTCTACGCAACTGTGACTCCTACAAATCGGTTACCTCACCCTCTCACTCTCTCACTACAACTACACACTGGGTGAGTCCACTTGTATAAAAAGCGGTGGACCCCTTAACACTCCGCTCCTTAGATGCCGTTTGTGGGGATTTAGTATTTTTTCTCTTATGGTCGATAATCAGAGGTTCGGTACATTTTATTTTCCTATTTGACATTCTAATTTCTGTGTCTTCCTGTGGTCTTTACATCTCAAAAGCTTCGAAGTTTGCATCCATTGAATCGTCGTTTTCTGCGGGGGACGAGCTTGGCTCCTCAACCCGTCTGTTTTGTAATTAGTCAATATGTCTTCTATGTGAAAACTTCTCGCCTTGTACTGTATACATCACATTTCCTCATCTGTTAATTATTGTGCCAGGCTCCCAGTAAGCCATATCGTTAATAAACTTCCTAAAGTAAACCCGTTCTCCTGATTTATATGATCTCTTGTGTATAATATGTGTATACTGGTTTTTGTGTGTGTTTGGCAATAATTTGTCAAACGCAGACCTTATTCTCCGAGCAAACATCAATTCTGCTGGTGAAAAACCCGATGGCGTGTTCACGTTAGGTGTTATTCTGCACACTGGGAGGAACTGTTGTATCACTTTTATCCTCGGTACATCTTCGGCTTTTTTAACGCTCTTCTTAGTGTGCCAAAGAATCTTTCAGCTTGTCCGTTCGACCTCGGCTGGTACGGAGCTATCTTCATATGCTTTACTTTATATGTCTCACAAAATTCTTTGAAGTTACTGGTGGTAAATTGTGTGCCGTTATCACTTACCAAACAATCCGAGACGCCAAATCTCGCGAATAGTTCGTGCAGACAGTTTATGGTATTTTCTGTCGTCGGGTCTTTAAATCTGGCTACCTCTGGCCATTTACTGAAACTATCTACTGTTATTAAATAGTAGTAACCCTCAATTGATACTTCGTAATCCACGCGGTTTCTGGATCACGGTCAGTTGACTTTAGGCCGTGACTTTTATATAGAGGGTGGTGCTTTCGCCGCAGCAGCACAACCTTTGCATCTTTCTGCCATTTGCGTAATATCATCGTCCATGTTCGGCCAGTCGACAAAACTACTCATAAGTGATTTCGTCCGGTTTTTTCCGGGATGTCAATTTCTTGATGCCTCTGGTGAATTGGGAAGCCGAAAACGCGCCAAAAGCCTCGTTGCTGCTGAGGTACCACCCAACCAAATACTGCGAAACTTTGTCTCGACCGTTGTCCCCGCTTAACGCTGAAGATAGCGGCATCGCTACCCTTGTTAACGTACTTATATATGCATTTAATGGAGCGGACGGAATTGCAGAACTTAACGTTTATATAAGCATTGAATATTCTTAGCAGAAGGGGACAGTAGGGGGCCACCCAACTGTTGTCAAAATTGTGTCCCCGCCACTTGCATCGTTCGTCCGCGCCTGGACGGAGCCCTCTCGCCGGTACCGGTTTGCGTCTCATCAACAAATGTCTTAGGAAACCGCTTAGAGCACAGTGTGCCGTTTTTACAGCAGGGGCTTGCCTCGTAGCCTAGACCGCATGGCCAATGGACCATGTAGGATCTTACAGCCTCGAATAGGTCTCTGTCTTCATCCGGATAAGTCCATAATTTTTTCCCAGTTTTAAGCGGAATTCGCGGGCAGTAATGTCATGTCTGTGAGTGTAATCCTGTTCTGGTAAGAGTTCACGCGTTATCCCAACGCATTTGTGGTTGCAGGTAAACATTATAAATAAGTCTGGCCTCTCATACTGCCTAACGTATGTCAAAACGTCCTGCGTGCGTTCATGCGTGTAACGCGGCCCCACAGTGTAGGTAGAGAGCAGAATGAACAGCTTCCCTAGGTCGCAGGGATTGACTTCATTTCAAAGGCTGTCGCGTAAATGTACGTAGGAGTCTGTATAAATCAAAGCCTCTCCGATTCCATCTTAGCAACCATGCCAACCGCAAACTGGTGGAAATGCTCCCGTCAAGGCGTCTGCGGCAAGCTTGGAGAGTTTGAGATAAGCGCACTGCGGCTATATTTGTAGCAGCCCTTGAAAGTCTGTTTGCCTTTGTCTTTGGGCCCTTGGAGTTTCTGGTAGCAGAAGTCATGTGGGCATTGTGGGTTGCCCACTGCAGCTCTGTCTCGGATTCCGTTGACCTAGCTGTTGCAGCATAGTCCCTGAATTGAAGTGCGCGCCTGCGGTCAAATGTTTCAGCTGCCCTCGACCAAGCAGTGGTGGCAGCATTTCTAGAGAACTCACTGTGTCAGCAGCGCTCACTGTGTCAGCAGCGTCCCTGGATTGACGGGCGCGCCTGCGATCAAGTGTCTCTAGTGTCCTTGATTTCGCAGTGGCAGCAGCGTTTCGTACGTTAGGAAGAAGCCTTTGATGATGAGTCTCGGAAACCCGCGATGCAGAGGTGGTTGCTGCAGACTGTGCGTTCATTCTCGACCATTGTGCATTCTTGAGCCTTGATCGCCACGAAGCCCTGTAGGCAGCTTTCCCAGCAAAGCAGGTGGCACGCTCCTCTCTTGACTGCCTGATGGTGCTGCGTTGAGCGACCTGTGATAGTCGCATTGTAGTCTGTTCCTGGGAGTCGCGTGGCATTCTTGCCCTCATAGCTGACGCTCTTGCAGACGTAGGCTAAGACGTACCCTCCTTTTTGGTGGCATGGGGAAAGTGTTGCTAGTAGTGGTTGATTAGGTTTGCTCACTTCCAGGTGTATGAAGTCTAACAATTTAGTATCGCAAAGCTTGAGCCAGAATCGGGGAGGCAGGTATTTAAGTAAAACAGCTAAATAAACTGTTTATGGTAGTTGGAAAAATGTAGTTAAACAAACAGAAACCAAAAACTTAAGAACTTGCGGTAGGAGAAATGATCAGTTGAAGGAATCTGAAAACGAAAGTCAGCACCTCAATACTGTCGGTAAATACTATGTTCAACGGGAAGTTTGGTGGAAATTCTTCGCCATTTCCAAAAAATATAGCCTTAATATAGCTTGACTGGATTTGAATTGAAAGTCAAAAGTGGCAGATGTTATCGATTTTTTCCGATAATTGATACCGATATAGAAGAAAAAGGTCAGCAACTAATAACTGTTGATTAAAATAAATCTCAACATGATTTTTGTGAAATTTCCTTGCAGTTTGCGAAAAACAGACACTAAAATCTGCTACATTGGATTTGAGTCGGATGTCATAAAGTGATCGATTTTATCGATTTCTATTTCCGATAACTGATATCAATTTTTTAAAAAGAAGAACTTCACCTCAAAACTATAAGTAAGGACATTGCAAATCGTGAGTTTGATTGATATCACTTGTAAATTGTGAAAACTATCACTGAAAAACTGATTAATTTCTTTTCGAATCAATATTCTACACCCAATCGATTTTATCGACATTTTCCAAAATCGGAGGAACAATCGAAAAATCTGAAGATGTCAAGTACGAATGTCGTAAATTTCTCATCTGTGTGTAAATTTGTATTTCAATCGGACGAACGGTTTGCTCAAAATGAGTTAACAAGTTGACAAACACACAGGCACAGTAACAGAATGCCATTCATAGACACACACACACACACACATATATATATATATATATATATATATATATATATATATATATATATATATATATATATATATATATACATATATATAAATACACAAACACACACACACACATATATATATATATATATATATATATATATATATATACTAGCAGAATTACCATTACCCGGCGTTGCCTGGGTTTATTCAAAATTCAAGAAGTGTGAAAACATTTATAACAGAAGCACAGAAGATACAATAAAACTTGTCAGCAAATCGATCTTCGGAAATTGTTGGGGAGAAATAATTTGTTGACAGCTTTTGCTCAAACTACATCGAATAAACAACATGCATTGGAAGAAATTCAACAAAGACTTCTCCTAGCAGCCGTGTCAAGGCTGAAAACCAACGTTCACAAACCCTGTATAGAATTGTTCTTTACCTCTCAGTTTCGAAAGCTCGACTGGCACAAGTTCTGGCAGCGTTTCTTTCTCGTCTAGTTAACCGTTGTTCATTAGTTTCTGATGACCTTACATTAGCTGTACGAATAGCATTTTGCGTCAGTCTTATTTGAGTTTCTTGTTGCGAAACGTTTTTTCTCCGTGCTTTCATGCATTTGGTTGTAGTAGTAGCACATCCAAGTGAAGGATTTCGCTTTCTTTGCATTACTGTTAGGATCTAGTAGCAGGGGTTTGGCTAAGCTTTTTGAATAACAACGAAGTAATCAATTGAAAAGAAAGACTATTATACACATTAATGGAAATATAGCTACAATAAATTAAATGCAAGTTCATAAGGGAAACCACGGGAACGTGGTAAACAATTATAAGCAAGTTCATAAAGTTAGGATTTATCTAAAAATAGACTACCAAAAAACGTTCTAGTGATAAAAATAAAAATTAACATGCAGCTAGAAACCTACTCCATATGAACGTTAAAACGCTAAGTTTAGCATAATTATAAATGAATCGAAAGAGGGGTTTTACATTATTATAAGTTCATTTTTAGAATAAAACTGTCAAAATTTTAAGGCTCAATTTTCCAAATATATGAGATAGTAAGCATTATTTAAACGCTGATTAAAAGCATTATTTAAACGCTGACTAGAAGATGATAAATACATAATTAAAAATTGGCATATACGCTTAGACTTTTTTTAATAATATGATTTTCACAAATTTAAATTTAAAGGATCAAAAATTCAAAATATGTTTTTTTTGTAAAATTTATGCAGACAACAAATAGATTTCTGGATATAGATGAATAAAAATCAATAATATCAAATTTAATGAAGGGGGCTTTCTTTTTACCACTCATATTACGGAACCATTTATTTGTATCAGAAGAATCCTTTCAAAGAATGGCCACGGTAGTGATCACAAATCTGACAGTATTTTTTAAAATAATATTTTTAGAAATTAACCCTAGCTCTGATTTAGTAGACTGAGTTATATTCGAGAAGTTAGGTTTATGATCTTTGAACAAAATATAAGCATTTTTTGTATGGATTTTCCCCATCTTAATTCCTATTGTATGAAATGTATTGCTATGTTTAATTAAAACATTGAGTTCTATGTGTGAATCAGTTTTAATAATTAATATTTTATTAATAGGATTCCCTTGGATTATATACAAACAGATTAACACACACACACACACACACACACACACATATATATATATATATATATATATATATATATATATATATATATATATATATTAGCTGATTCGGTGTCAGTGAAATAATTGGACTATTCGGCATAGTCGTTTCGGCACCATTGTCTATGATCAGGGGCAATCTCAAAAAAGTATAAAAACGACTCTCTATTTGATTTCAGTTTTATTTTCCTTTTCCGTGTTACTTGACGTAATCTTCAGATCGGATGAGACAGATTTGCCAGACACTCTTTGGTGTGACTTTAGCTGAAATAAACTGCTTCGTTCGCCGTCTACTACTGTCATCAGGTGCGCCCTTTCTAGGATTATATCGGCGAATATAAACCTAATTTCTTCAGCAACTATTTTTACCAGTGCTCATATTGCAGTTTTGCCGTTATCATTTCATTTTTTTACAGGAGCTCATATTGCTTTTCTCTGGTACTACTTATTACAGGTTCCCACATTGTATTTATTTCTATGCTTGGTTGGCTCAGGATCTTTTAAGGTAAGGCTTCAAGAACTCCAGAAATCTGTAATATGAGGACCCAAAGAATGCCAGTTCAATTCATTAAGGCAGTGGAGAACTATCAGAGGGAAAATTAGCAATGGAGATAACTGATAACTGACATCCATCAAACGTGGCACTTGGAACTAGAACAGTCTACCCTAGTGAGCGAAATAGAGGGTTAGTTTCGAAATTCCAACAACCTGAAGAAGGCCGAAGCGTTGTGATAAATATGGCGGCGAATATAAGGACAATATTCCGAATAAAGTAAATAATATACATAATACCTCATCTCAGAATTAATAATATATATATATATATATATATATATATATATATATAGACAGTATAGACATATATGTATAATTTATATAGACAATATATATATATATATATATATATATATATATATATATATATATATATATATATATATGTAGTGTTTGTGTTCTGTCATTTTTCCGTCTAGTATTTTAATTTAATGTACTTTTTTGATAAATTTATATACTGATGCACCTTTCAGTTGCATCAGGTGTATTTTCTACGTAATAATCCTTGAATATAAAATGGAATTGCCAATTGATGGGCAACCAAAGAAAAATCAAAATGTTTATTGAAGTTTTTCTTTTACATATTCATCATTCAAATAATCGAATTCCTTTTAAATAATTCCTCATCCAAAGAAAAAATAAGATTTCTTTAAGTTTGGTTTTTGGATAAGTTTTTGCCTGGAAGAAAGCGGCTTAAAAATGTTAGGAGAATAAGGTATCTCTTAACAACGAAGCTGTTTTAACTATGGCTCAGATAGTCATAGAAATCACAGCCTCAATGGACATTTTACTGGGTGGATTTTTCCAGCCCCATGTATAACCTCTTTTGAAATCAAAATTATTGATATCTTAGACTGGTTGCCAAACCAATGTTAGAGAGTCCAGTCTACCCTGCTATTCAAGTAGAAATGGATTGATAATTTTCTCAAATGTTATTTGTGTGAAAATCAATGCAACAATTTCGGCTCCTCGGAAATGGGATCGTCATGTAACACGTCTTCAGTTTCGATAACCAGGACCGATGTGTTCACATCCACTCCCGTAGTTAATAGGATAAATGCATCATTTGCATTTCATCTTCACTATTTTTTTTTAATGCCAATATTTTATTTCTATTTATCGGAGCGTTGTCGTCCTGCTTCAAATTGGATTAGCGGATGAAGAATGAATCGGACGAAACACAATGAAAACTACAAAGATTGAGACACAAGTTTAAATAATTCATGGAATAAAGATAATATTTTATCAATATGTAGGTATACACACACACGCACACAAACACGCACACACACACACGCACGCACACACATATATATATATATATATATATATATATATATATATATATATATGCTCATAAACAAAACGCATTGGATGATTGTAGTGATTTGTGATACAACACACTTGCAGGTATAATTCATAATTACAATACATGTACGACATCATGGCTTTACATGGTTTACGCCTTACTCCATTCAATAATTAAAAAAAATTAAAAAAAAAACAAGATCAAAATGCAAGAAAATATTTCAATGTATAAAAAAGACCTACCTGATCTTGTCCAGCGGTAAGGGTTGCCGTTTGTAACATTTCAGAACTATTACTGAGACTGAACACATTAGTATCGCAATATGGACTTCTTTTTGGACTCCTAAGATTATTCTCCGTCGACAAAGGATTGAGCTCAAGATTCGTGGATATGTAAGATGATGTCATACACTGGGAGGCTGGTGGATGCCGCCCGGATGGATTCAACGGTTCCATATTATTTGCAGCATTGCTCCGGCAATTCAGTACGATCACATAAAGTGTCAGCAATATAATCAATATTTCAATGATTTTCAGAGCTATAGCACTGAATAAGTTATGGTGCGAAATTTTCTCATTGTCGACTTGGATCCCAGATAAATTGGAACTTTCATTACTGACTTCCAGGGACAAAGACAAATTGCTGTCGCTGATTGGAGCGGAACTCCTCAATCTTTCACAATAAACTGTAATTGAGACTGCGTGTCACTGGGCTGATTTTCCGTGGAAATACTATACACACCTTTGTCCATGTTGCTTGAGTCGTTTGCAATATTACCCAGGTATGTACCAGGGACTTTCTCCTCTTCTACAGTGTTTTCTTTCTCCCAACTTCGGTGAGCACAAAGAAGGAAAGAGACAAGAACGGTTAGAGTAAACATAATCATAATGTTCTTTTGATCCGATAATACTGAAAAATCCGTGAGAGACGATTTAATATGAGTTGATATTAATCCATGCAAAATTTTCATCAATTTATTTTTCTCTTAAAAATTGCTTTGTTTATACTGATGCCTGCTTTCTCTCCTGCCATAGAGAAATAAAAAAGGTCGTTATGGAGGTCTGTTGTGGTAGGATCCACCTAATTTGCATAGTGGAGTACCGACCATATAAATATGGCTGGTACCGGGAATCGGGGGAATTCAACCAGAGACTATGCCCGACTGCGACTCAGTCAACACATTGTCCAGGAACGGCCTTCCCAGGAATATACAAAAGACTATATGTAAATATTGTGTACACTTTCTTGTTTCACTACATTTTGTTCTAAGTACATTTTGTGTGCATTATTATTCCATGCATTAGTCAAGTTTCAACAATGGCGACGAGTTAGAAAGAACCATACGAAAAAAAAAAAAGAATTAATAATTGATAGCTTTCAACATTTGGGACACGTCATTGGGGAACCCAGGCTGTAGGAAAAAATTATTAATTAAAAGTCCAACATCTAAGGGAACGGCGAAGGATTCTGAATTTCTGGATATTTAGAAATCGTTAAAGGGCGACTCAGCATAAAGGAACGTTCACTCAGAAAAATTTGAAAGGTGTCGTAAACGAATAACGGTGATTTTTTAAATTGAAAAAGTTATCTACAACGAGACACCCTTTAAAAAAAAAACTGTCCGATTACAAAACGTGCATGGAATTAAAAGGCACACAAATACACCGTGTTGATTTTGAAAGGTAACAAACTTGTAAAAAAATTTCTTTTTTGTTTGCTCAACAATATTTTATAGTGACGAATTTACCGCTAATAATAAAAATCAGAGGGTTGTCATTGAAATACGCGAACAGAAGTAATAAAAAAAAAATACCAAAGCTGTTTATCACGGGCTTGAATGTAAAAACATAAAATAAAAAATTCGTAAGTTGTTTCGATTTTTTTGGTCAGCTTATATTATAGCCATAGATACACAAATTAAAGGTATATTCTTTGTTGCATGGACACTATCAGCTAAAGATGGATGAATTATCCAAAGTCATATCTGAATTATTCAAATCCCAACAGATGAGTCAGGCTGAATTATTCAAATCTCAGCAAAAATATCAAGAAAAGCAAGAGGAAAGACTTTTAGAAATTCAAAAGTTAATACTGGAGAAATTAAACAACAATCAGGCAAATGAGGGAAATTCTTCATATTCCAATAACACCATATTTAATTCGCTGGAAACTTTCAACTATGTGCCAGACGAAGAAAAAACGTTTGAAGCGTACTTTAAACGATATGAAGACATTTTCTACACAGACTATGAAAACTGGTCGAATTCAAGAAAAGTCAGTCTATTACTAAGAAAGCTAGGTTTAGCAGAACATAGCAAATTTGTAGATTTTATTCTACCGAGAAGAACGAATGAATTGGAATTCTCGGAAACAGTGAAATTGCTAAAAGAGCTGCTTGGAGCAAATATGTCACTTTGGCATAAGCGATGGTTATGCATGAAGGTCACTAAATCCGACGATCAGGATTACTTAACATATGCATCTATAGTGAATAGGCATTGTGACAATTTCAGATTGGCAGAGATTACGGTGGAAGAATTTAAGTGTTTAATTTTTGCTCAAGGACTGGTATCCAGTAGGAGTGCCGAAATAAGTCGTAGAGTTTTGTCTAAACTCGAATCTGAACAGAACCTTACCCTGAAAAAGTTAGCAGAGGAGTGTTAGCGGGCCGTAAGTTTAAAGAAAGTCTCAAAAAATCGAAGAAGCTGGCATTGCTTATATTAAAAAAATAAAAAAAGTCAAATAACGCATCAGAAAAAATTGGAGTAAAAATTCGGCGTATTTTAAAAATAGACAAGAAAAATTAAATAAGTACGAGGGGGGGAAAAAAGGTTCCACCATTTAATTGCAGACGTTGCAACGAAAGACACTGAGAGGTAAATTGCCCAGATAGAAATAAGAAATGTTTCGTGTGCCACAAGAAGGGACACAAAGGATCTTGTTGTAAAACGAAGAAATTCAATAGTCGAATTAGACAAACAAATGCGAATATCAAATCAGATAGAGATTTGAGGAAATATGTAACGACTGAAATATTTAAAAAGAATATCAAATTTCAAATCGATTCGGGTTCAGATTTAACAATAATGAACTATAAAACATGGAAAATTTTAAAAAGGCCTACAATAATGAAGTCAACGAAACGCGCTCGAACGGTAATTGGAAAGGAAATTAACTTCGAAGGCGACGTTGTACTTCCCATGAAATTGAACGGGATCGTTAAAAAAATAAAGGTTTTCATTCTGAGAAATGGAGAAAACTTGATGGGTACAGATTTTATTGAAACATTCGAATTAGAGGTTAAACCGTTAAACTCTTTCTGCAGAAAAGTAGAAAGTAATACGCAAACAAGACTGGTCATTAAAGATGAATTAAAGAAAAAGTTTCTGGAAACCTTCACTACTGGTCTTGGAAGATGTAACAAGTTTGAAGCTAAATTTGAATTAAAGGAAAATACTATGCCAATTTTTTAAAAAGAAACGTAACGTGCCTTTCGCAAGTGTAGAGAAAATTAACGAAGAACTTGATAGGTTGGAAAAAATGGTAATTATTTCGAAAGTAGAATCTAATTCATGGGCTGTGCCGATTGTGTGTATTAAAAAGAAATCAAACCAAATCAGTCTGTGTTGATTTTTCTACAGGGTTGAACTCGGTAATCAAGGACTATCATTACTCGTTACCGAGTCCGAAGGAGATTTTTAACAAGCTAAATGGTCGAGATATATTTTCAAAAATCGACTTATTAGATGCCTATCTCCAAATTCCCGTCGAAGATGAATGTTCGAAGTTACTAGGGATAAACACGCATAGAGGGTTATTCAAGTACAACAGGCTTCCTTTTGGTATTAAAGTGGCACTAGCCATTTTTCAACAAGCTATGGACGTCATGTTGAAGACTTAGATTTTGCGTGCGTCTACTTAGACGACATTATAGTAAGGAGCGAAACCGTCGACGAACATCGAGAGCAACTCAATCAACTATTTAAAAAGATTCAGGAATTTGGATTTAAAGTCAAAGAGTCAAAGTGCGAATTTGGTTTGGAGGAAATTAAGTATTTAGGTCACATAATCAACAAAAATGGCAGATGTCCAGATCCGGAAAGGTCCATTGCTATTAGACATGCCGACGCCCACTAATGTGGCGATGCTACAGAGTTTTCTGGGGCTCGCAAATTATTATCAAGCGTTCATTAAAGGAATGTACAATCTAAGAGCTCCGTTGAATGAACTACTAAAAAAAAGACAAGGCATGAGAATGGACGGTAGAATGTCAGAAAGCCTTTGATGAAATGAAGAAAATGCCTACATCCGACCTCTTTTTAACCCATTACAATCAAAAACTTGATATTGTAGTGGCAAGTGACGCCAGTTCATACGTGATAGGAGCGTTTATTCAACACATAATGCCAGATGGTTCTAGAAAACCAATTGCACATGCTTCGAGAATGTTACTCCCAGGAGAAAGGAGTTACTCACAGATCGAAAAAGAGGCGCTGAGTATCATTTTTGCCATAACAAAATTTCACAGATACATCCACGACAGACATTTTATGCTAGAAACGGATCATAAACCTCTGATCACTATTTTTGGTTCGAAGAAAGGATTACCCGTTTATACGGCAAATCGTTTGTTGAGATGGGGAACCATTCGTTTCAATTATGATTTTCACATAAAGCACCTATCATCCAAAAATATAATTCATGCGGATAGCTTATCAAGACTCGTACCGAGTCAAGAAGAAAGATTCGAAGAATCAATTATTGCAAATATCAGAGCAGATTATGAGGTGAAAAGCATGGTAAACAACATTTTAAGAGAGCTACCGGTTACATAAAAGGAAATCAAAAAAGAAGCTGAAAGCGATGATTTCATTTTAGAAATAAAAAGCAAAATGGTAGCAAATGACCAAAAAGTGCAGGAGATTTATTCAATTTGTGACGGATTTTTATTATATGGTGAGAGAGTAGTAGTACAAAAAAAGTTGCAGAAAGGAATACTACGGGACTTTCATATGGGTCACCCGGGGGTTAATAGAACAAAAAGCTTAATGCGAAGCTTTGTATTTTGGAAAGGAATGGATGTGAATATCGCAAACATGGTTCATCGATGTAAAGGGTGTGCGTTAGCAGCTAAGGCACCATCTAGAGTACACAAACCATGGCCCAAGACGGATCATCCAAAATATACAAAATTCTATGATGTAAAGATGAGAGGGGAGGGAGATGAAACCAATAACGAACTAAAATATATATTAACATAATGAAAATTAAACATAAATGATGTTAGTAGGACCCGTCCAACCCTCAAAACAGAGATGCCACTGCATTCTGCCCCTCGGACAAAATCAAGCAGCACTCTCGCTAAGGGAGTGAGAAAAGGATAAAAAATCATAAGGGCATGGGAAAATATAAAGCTGACCCAGTCGAGATAAAGGGGGTTCAAAAACAAACTGGGGAGGTCGGGAATCTCAGGGTGGATCATAACTAAAGAGCAGCCGGGATACAGGCACTCACTCACATTAACTAGGTACACAAAAGCCTGTCTAACCTAACCAAGGGGAGGGCTCCACAGGAAACCACCCCGATGTAACGTAGGCTTGACCTAAAAGAGAAAATCAAGGCTAGCACGGTTCACGCGAACAAAGCACGCCTCAGTCACCCACCTTTCGCTGAAGACTGTCGAATGCAAGCGTTTCCTATCAGTTCTGATCTTCATCTTGAGCTGATGCTCAAAGAATCAGAACAGATCCTGATGAGAAAGACGGATACCCCGCAAGACTTCCTCCTGTCGCGTCGTCCATATCACCATTCGGGCCGTGGCTAGCAGCGTGAGAAACACCATCCGTTTCACCCCGGAATACGGGGGCGACACATTGTCACACGCGTATGCGCGATCAATGGGCACGAGCTTTTCGGGAGCGAGACGAGCCGTCAGCTCGCCGACATGGTCCCATAAGGTGCGGGCCCGGGAAGAATGGTAGAAGGCGTGCGAAGCCGTTTCCTGTAAGCCAAGGCCGCACTGTTCGCAGTCTGGCAAATCCGCCAAGCCCCATATGAAGACCTTGTCATTGAGAGGCAGCCGATTCCGAGCCAGTCGCCAGGTAAGCGAAAACTCAGGGTTATTGAGGTAATCCGCGGCTGGCGCCCAAGACCAGTAAGAGCGAAACTCGTCCATTGACAAGCCGAGATCCTCGAGCAGGGAATCCTTCGCGAACCCCTCCACGAACAAACGATAGAAGACCTTCCTAGTCCGAGAAAGCTCACTGGACCGAGGGACGGCCAGCAAGGCCGACCGACACTCGCGAATGAAAACCGATTGCTCCCGGGGTTTAAGACAGCGCTCAACCCACGAGATGGGGGGAGTGATAGTAAGGCAAGGGGACGCGTCCCTAACAATCCCCGCCATAACCGAATCTCCTTTCAACGCGCGGCGTAGGAAAGCCAGCCTGGAGGCACGTTTGTGGCTCACCAAGTGCGGCATTCCCAGCCCCCCTTGACACGTACGCTGTGCACAGACATCTCTGTCGACCCGATTCCCGCGTCCCCTCCGCAAAATAAAGGATAGCGAGCGCTCGAGCGGCACCCTATGGTCGTCACAGAGAAGAAGTACGGACAATCGATAAAGGATCATAGGGAAGATGTATGTAGCACACACCTCCGCCTTGCCCTTTACGGACAACCTCCGTCGGCGCCAAGTCTGACCGGCTCCGTCGACATTTGCTCGTACTTCAGACCAATTCTTCTCCAGCTGGAGGTCGGGTCCAAACCACACTCCGAGAATGCGGACAGGACCGTCCGTCCAACCGAAGGGCCCCGGAAGATCGACCCCCTTCCAGGCACCTAGCCGCAAGCCGGACGACTTGTCACGGTTAATCTTGGCCCCTGTCACTTTTTCGTACCGATCAAGCGCCTTCAGCACCGCCTTAATGTCTCTGCGGGACGACACGAAGGCAGATACGTTATCGGCGTACGCGGAAAGCCTGGCTCGAGCCCTGCCAGGAATGGCGATTCCGCATATGGCCGGACTGCACGCCCTGTCCCTCAGCCGGCGAAGGAGAGGCTCCAACGCCAAAGCGTAAAGTAAGGGGCGACAGCGGGCAACCTTAACGAACCGACCTAAACAGCGCAAAAGCGCCCGACAGATTCCCGTTCACCTGTACCACCGCACTGGGGGAGCGATACAGGAGGCTAATCCAGCGGCAGATGTCGGGTGCGAATCCGGCGGCCTGCAGGACAGCAGCCAGGTAGCGATGGTCAACCCTATCAAATGCCTTGGACTGATCCAAATTGATCAGCGCGGCTATCTCGTCGTCTTTTACTCCTTCTATGATCGTTCGGATCAAATGCAGGTTGCTCTGAATTGCTCAGATGCCAACAGAGACTCGGCAACTGACTGCAAACGCTCCTGCAGGATCTTGGCCAAAATCTTTAACTCTGTGTTTAGCAGAGTTATGGGCCTGTAGTCGTCTAGGTTCCCCCCGACACCCTTGCCCTTTTTCAACAGCGTGATCACACCCCTGGAGAACCGGTCGGGGTGGGACCCCTGCCGGAACCAGTTGTTGAACACGACCGTCAAAATCGGGACAAAGATGTACGACAGCCTCAAGACCATCCAGACCGGGCGACTTGCCTCTGCCGACCATCTTCAAAGCCGCGTAGACCTCGCCCTCGGCAATCTCTCCCTCGCAGATAGCCGCTTCAGTCGGCGAAAGCCTAGGAAAGTCAGCCAAATAGCTGCGAAACTCGTCCTCACAAAGACCAGGCTCCCTGGTAAAGCGGCTCTCGAAATCCCGCCGAAACGCCTCGCACCTGTCGTCGGTGGTCCGAAGGGTACGACCCTCCGGGTTTTTGACTTCACGAATGTAACGATCGCCAACTCGACGGACCTCGTCCCGGCGCAGATCTGAGCCCATGTTCACGGCTTCGGAAGACATCTTGCTTAACCTATGTCTAATTACCTGGCCCATGTAGCGCTCGCTATTCAAACGCTCCAGGGCCTCCCTAGCTAAGGTTATCTCTAGGGGATCCCCCCCAGCCTCCGCCCGGGAAGGACTAGCTTTAAGCGTCCTCACCTTATCAGCTCTATCTAAGGAGAGCCGTTTGCTGAAGTCAGTGGTGAAGGACCTAATTCTACATTTAAGTCTGTCTCACCACCTATTCCCGGTAATCGCCCCCACTAGCTCCCGCTGCACTAAGCTAGTCAGCTGCTCCCGGAAGTCCCGCCTGTCCAGTAAGGACAGATTGAACTTCCAGTAGCCAGCCATTTTAGGCCTATGTTCTAGCGCCACACGGGCACAAACGAGTTTGTGGTCCGTGTAGCCTACCCAGTGGAACGTGGGACAATCTAACAGATCTATGTCGGCCCTTCTCACTAACATTCTGTCAAGGTAGCTAACCACCTTGTCACAAGGCCAGCTACGGGCCCACGTCCACATTTTCCCCCCGTGGTGATCAACCCGGTATCTATCGACTAGACCGAAGTCGGCGATCAGATCGACCAGGCTACGATCGCCCCTTCTCCCGCTTGCATCCTTCCCCCGATCTAACTTGGGGTGCAGGATGGCATTCCAATCCCCCATTAGAGCTAAGCGCGTCGAATCCACCAGGAAAGGCTCCAACCGCCGAAAAAACGAAACCCGCTCCCCCTGGTCGTTGGGTGCATAAACCGCAACAACCCGAAACGAACCACTTTTCACGGCAATATCGGCCACGATCAACCGTCCCTCGGCATCGGTATGCACAAGGTCCACCTTCGCATCACCATATGCTGAATAGACGACAAAGTCGTTAGACAGCACACACGCATCGGAACTGCAAACAAAGTGGGTCTCTTCGATCGCGGCGACATCCACGCCGAACGACAAGAGGTCCCGGAGCAGGCTGGCCGCCTTTCCCCGATCCCTCAAGCCATTCACATTCAGCGTCGCTATCTTGACAGACATGGTTTAGGCCTGCAAAGAAAAAAGAAAACGAGAAAAGCAAAAAGGCTACTCACATACCGGACGGAAATCTGCGCTGGTAAGTACGCCGGCGGCCTGTCCTAGATTCCCCGTTCCTAATTCGGTCGTCATACGACCGTCCAGGACAATCCCGCCGACGTCCGTGGGGTATGTTAGTTTAAGTAGGAATGAAGAAACACGGGGACCCTCCCAGCACAAAAGTTCCTTAGTTTTTTTTAAAGTGGAATTCTCTTTTTCCACGACTCTGATGTCGGGGAAGGCTTCTTTAGCCTCGAAGATGTGGTTCCACACTTTTAAGTAAGCCCCCTTCTCCCTCACGCAGGATATTACGCCTGGGGCCTGTGGGAAGTTTCGGGGGTCCTCGATGACTTTCCCATCTACGGAGTCCATCTTGTAGAGTCCTCCTAAGATGGCTTTTTTTTTTACTGGTCAGGCCCCATTTGAAGTCCTCCATGTCCACCTTACAGATGGTTTCGGGGCCTGCGAACATCTTTTTCTTCTTCTTTTTCTCCCTGGAAGGGTGGGGAGGGGAAGAGGTAGATGTGTGTGGTGGGGTGGCCGATGAGCCTAGGGAGGAAGTGGAGGGGGGGTGGAGCACGAGATGGTGAGGGAGGGTGGCTCCTAGGTTTGGTCGAAGCCACCGATTCTCTTGGTGAAGCAGGGACGGGGAGCGACCTGGATCTATCCATGCCTTCCTCCGCCCTACTACTGCCAGAATACCTTTGCTGTTGTTCGTCTTCTTCGTCATCGTCCTCTTCCCTGCACCTTTTCAGGAATGAAGCCCGACGTGGAGGCACTCTGTCCACCTCCATCTCTGTTTACTGCTGCTGCTCTTGTTGTTGCTGTTGTCGCTGCTGTTGTTTTTGTTGTTGCTGCTGCTCTTTTTGCTGCTTCTCCTGTTGTTTTGACTGCTTCTCCTGTTGTTTCGCCTGCTTCTCCTGTTGTTGTTTTGGCTGCTGGCCTTCCTTCGGTAATTGCAGCCCTTCCTGTTATGTTGGCACCTCCTTCACATTCTCAGGCTGTGACTGCCTCATTTCGTGAAGTATCTCTTTCTGGTGGTGGGGGGAGACAAAACTTTAGGAGACTTCCGGCCTCTAACCACCTCTTTCCAGTCTCCGTCAGATTTTGAAGTCCCCACCTCCGGTTTACTAGGTGCTACTGTTTTGGCTGTTGACAATTCCGCTCGTGGTGCAGCTTGTGTGCCCTTTTTGCCGGGGCACTCCTTTGCCATGTGGCCCGACACTCCACACGACCAACACCAAGGCTTTCTGCCCTCCACCAACACCAGCATCTTCCTGTCACGGCAGATTAATGTGTTGGGGACGTTCCTGAAGGCCGATCTGTCCAGGGTTACCTGTACCTCCATGTCCCCTGTTTCGATGCCAGATTTACTTCTAAGGGCCTTCACTTCGTTCACTTCCCCAAATTTGGTGAAGAAGGCCCCCATACGGTCCTCCGAGATATCTACAGGCACACCATGGACGGTAACTTTTGTCCCGCGGGTGCCTATGTACTCCGTCTGAAGCCTCAAGTTTTTTATGCTTAAGGTTCTCCCTGCCAACTCCTTGGCTTGCTGTTCAGTCTGGAGAAGGATGTCCCATAAGGCATTAGTCCTTCTCGCTAGCACTTTGGGGTTGATCTGCAGGGCCTTTAGGGCCTCTTCCATACTTTCCCTGCTGACTCCAATTAACTTCCGCGTTTTAACGTCTGAAGTCAGCATGGAAAATGTGCGCGGTTCCACCGCATTCAAGGCCTCCTTAATTGTGAGGAACTCGTTACCGTTGAAGGTTGCCTCGAATTTGTCTCTTTGGTTGGCATAAAATATGCCATCTTTTTGAAGCGGCCTATTTTCAGACCAGGCCGATTTAGTAGGTGACACCGGTGTCTCCGGGATATCAGAGTTATTATTATCGACCATTGTGGAAAACCCACCACAGTCTAACGGCTTAAATTTCTCTTAAATGTGTTTTGCTTTGGCATACAAAGGACAAAAATTATTTACGAACAAAATAAAAATGAAAAATGTAAGGAGCAAACCAAAGACAATAATAGTTTCAACAAAAAAGGAAAACGGTAAATTAAAAAGTGGGAGGGGTGCAAAAACGAGAAAGAAATAAAAACGCCGTGCAACCAAAAAGGAATAAGAAAACCAAGAGAAAAACGAAATATAAAAAGATATTTGAAAATAAAGTAAAGGAAAAAACTTATCGGTTTAAGTTGTCCTAGAACTCTGGCCAAAACACAGTCAATTCGTTGCTTTTCTTGACAGGCGGATATTTTTTTTTAAACCTTGTGTCACGCACTGTCCGAAGTTGGTAAATAATCCAATGCTTGTCCAATTGTGATCCAGGAAAGTAATCCAAGGTAAAATGTCCAATAGGTCCAGTGATACAATGAGTTCAGTTAAGTTAAATGATAATCCAAATGTCAGGATAAATTTCTTTGAATTTAAACTTTAAATTCAGAAATAACTGTTTAAATTAAAATTCATCAGAAATAACTCTGAAATTCACCAGAAAAAAAATCAGAAATAACTGTTTGTTACAAATAAATTAAAATACCTGTTTGTTAGCAAGTAGCGTCCTTCGCGAGACGCAGACGTCACGTGATATGGAACGTCACTGTTCGGATATTCCTAACTTAAATCTAACTGTCATAAATATTTTAAATGCTGCTTAACTATTGAAATATTTATAAAGATTTAAAACACCCAAGTCCCTATTCAACCCTAGTTTATGTGTATTTAATTTTAAAATCCAATATATATATATATATATATATGCTATATTATATATGAGGTTGCCTTGACTTCTCGGCTATCTGATCAAAGCTCGAATATCATGCTTTTGAGCACGTCTTTCCCGTTTCTCGAAATATACATGCCTTTTCTCTTTCATATACTAAAGTAAATAAAGACATTTTTTTTCAAAATGGATTAAATTCGACATATTTTTAATATTTTTGTTTAAACGTTATTTTTAATGGATACGCATATGTAAGTAGATGATCTATTTGTATTTATTTTATTTATTTATTGGACAATATATTTATTTTTTACCATCTACCGGTTTGAATATTGGAGAAAACATGCAAGAAAATTATGGATTTCTCCCCCCGGCAGGATTCGAACCTGTGTCCTGTAGGGGAAACCACCATTAGATCTAACGTCCCTTGATTTCTCGGCCACTTAGGACCTCACATAAAACCAAACCCGTATAATGCGTTTCGAGACTTATCTACGATTCCTCAAAAATGTCTATACATATCTTTTCTGTTTCTTTGACGTAAACAAAAACAATATAGCATTATTCAGGATATTTATGTATGTCTGTTGGGGGTGGAATTGCAGGGCCGATAAAGATGTCGCCTCCGCAAGATTTTTGAAGAAAATTGTGAACAACCAAGACAAAGAAGGGACAAGGCAGAGGTTTAAAATTAACAAACGTTGTTTTGGGGGGCTTTTTTTACAATATGTACACAAGTATGTACTATCAGGAGAAAATGCCTTGATCGGTATTGGGTCCTGGATGATTGGTACAGTGAGGAGAAAAATGATTGGTTGTATCGGCGGAGGCTGCCAGTCTGAAGAGTTACCGGCGGCAGTAGCTGGTCCATTAGCGAGGTGTAGAGTTGTCGGTCGATTGAAGAGGTTTGAAGGTCTGTTGAGTCGATAAGGGCGATTCCTAAACAGGGCCGAGTCAGTGAGGTGATACATCTTCCAGGTCGGATCAACCGCAGAGGCGGGATCGCGCCGAAGGGTACCACTGAACGAAGGCGAAATCCTTACACAGGGCAGAATCAGTGACGTGATACGTCTTCCAGAGCGGATTAACTGCGGAGGCGGAATCACGCTGAAGGGTCGAGTCAGTATCACCTCACTGACATGGCCCTGTTTAGGGATTTCGCCTTCGTTGAGTGGTACCCTTCGGCGCGATCCAACCTCTGTGGTTGATCCGACCTGGAAGACGTATCAACTGATACGATTTCCAGGGCTGATCAACTGCGGTGCCGTGATCGCGCGTGTTCGTACATGCACGTGCACGTGCATGCTCTCTCTCTCTCTCTCTCTCTCTCACACACACACACACACACACACACAGATTAGCACTACAAGACAAAGACACATGAGATCTACCTACCATTCCAAAAAATACGAACACTTCCATAATAAGTGAAACATGTTAATATCTATAAACTTTCCCGACTTATTCCTTCCCCTACCATATGCCTCGAAGCAAGTTCTTTATCATACTTCCCAATACCCAAAATAAGTGGACCCTCACACCATTAATTTCTCGACGTACAAGCTTTCGTAACAAAGATTTTTCTTCTTGTTCTCTTTGTAAAGCTTGTTCATGTGACATTGAAAGATGTTCACCTATTCAGAGGAAGAAAGCTGTACTCATCATTTCGTTGTACAGTGTGTCGACTATATATTTTGTAGATGACCGTTTTGTTGTGCCGTGTTATTGACGTCGAAAGGGTGACAAGAAAGAGAAAGAGAAAAAGGAGGATAAAGCAAAGGTCAAAGAAGAAAAAAAGAGATAAAAAGAACGTAGAAAAAAGGAAAAAAAACAGCAATTTTTTTTTTAATTTCCCCTCAAGCGAGGCAATACCGCTATTAAGATGCAAGAGGTTACTAGGTGCTTGATTATAAGGAGAGAAAAAAAACATAATTAAAAAGAAAGAAGATTAAAAGAACAACGATTAAGAAGACAGTAGATAACGATTGTTATTGGATTTAGATTTTTGAAGATCGAAGTTGACTGGGAAAACTATTAACAAAGAACGTACGGTTATATCTAGTCATTTGAACTCTAAAATGATGAGACCGATCTGCCAATCTAGTACAGCGCTTAAATTTATAAAGTCTAGGTACCATAGCGAAGAGTTCATCCGAACAATTACCATAAAAGTATTTATAGAAAAAACATAGGGAAGCTACATTATGGTGGCTGAAAAGTGACAGAAGGCAAGATGCCATGTCAGCACCAATAATATTGCAAATTCTCCCTTGTATTTTATCAAGAATCTCGAAATATATAGCAGGAGCACAATCTTATCCGTTGTGCACTTGTGACATCATACTTAATCGAATACACACTACGTGATATGTGGGAACAGTTTTATATGTATGCAACAGTTGATGCTTTTACGTATGGATATGAATATTCGGCGTGTGTGTTGGTAGTACGCTTGTATGCGCGTGGACAAATACCAAATATGCAGGCGTAGGTGTATGTATTTGATATGTATGTGTATATGTGTATGCTTTGTGTTTTTGATGACATAATCAATAAAAAGCCTCTGTCTGTTCAAATTCAAGTTTTAATCAACGGTTGCTTTTATGGCGTTGGGAATGTCCGCGTGGCGTCGCAGTTATCGGCATGCCGAGTTCAAATTCCAGCTGAAGACATTAAATCCGCTTTCGTAGAAATAGTGCTAGGAAAGGTAGAAATCTAACTCTCCTCTCTCTAATCAGAGCAGACCAGACTCTATATTCTTGGTTGGCAACCAATATACAAGGACAACATCTCGCTTGAAGACAATGTGCTTCGTCAAAGTATCTTTCACCAGACACACCTACACTTGGAGCACATACATGTGGGTTACGGTACATGTGATCGTAATCCTTCATTAATTAATATTATTTTTTTTGCGAAGCCAACGACAAACCACTCTTCAAGTGATGACACTTTCTTAAAAAAACACTCTAATGTTTATAATTGATTTATTTTGTTCAGTTTCTCAATACTTTGTAGATTAATTAAAGCCAGAAAATATTTTTAGATAGTAAGAAGTTTTTTTGGACATAGTAATGGGCTTTTCTTTTCACACATGGTCAGCTATTTTTTTACAAAATCAATATTTTTTATTATTATTATACATTTGGATAATCAGGTAAATAACTCACAAAACTTGATAATGTTTGCAGTAACTCGAATGCCAAATAAAAGAACTTTGGAAAGTTTACTGGTTTAATTCGAATATAAATGTAATTATTCGAAAGTTGGAAAAGTTTAACACACACGCACGCACGCACAATCATATATATATATATATATATATATATATATATATATATATATATATATATATATATATATATTAGGTTGGTGCAAAAATAATGACGTAATAATGTCGTTTTTTGACGTATTTTTAACGTCAAAAACGACATTATTGCGTCATTATTTTTGCACCAACCTAATATATATCTATAAAGAAAGAAAAAATAAATACAGTTTACTAAATCAGAGAAAAGAATTAGCTAATTTTGCCGTAATTGTCATAAATTTTACTTAAATGATATTTAAATATAAAAATTTCAAAAATGGTAATATACATATTTATACTTGATATGTAAAAATAATTTTACTTACTGTGAGAAATTCTAGTACATTTATTTCATTTAAAAAGAAATATAGTCTATTATTAGGTTGGCGCAAAAATAATGACGTAATAATGTCGTTTTATGACGTATTTTTAACGTCAAAAAACGACATTATTACGTCATTATTTTTGCACCAACCTAATAAAACTAACAGTGAACATATTGTAAAGTTGTATTTAAAATTCTAGTTGAATAAAACGAATTCTAAGCTAAACATCTTTTAAAATTGTAATTAAATAAAACGTATTCTAACCGATAGACCTCTCTGTAAGTACTACAAGCACTTAAAAGAATCCAATAAAACACCTACAGTAAAATGAAATTAATATGAAAAGCTGGATGTAAGACATTGAATGATCCATGTCCTTTGTACTTACATGAGAAACTATATATTACTAGGTTTATATAACAAATAAAAGTTTACTAAATCAGTGGAATAATATAGCTATTTTTACCGTCATTGTCATAAATTTTAGAGAGAGAGGGGTGAAGAGTAGACATAGGAATCAATACTGCGTGTTCAATGTCATTTTTACTCCTTGGAATATCATACTGAATAGAGAAAAACAGAATCATCCAACAGAGCAGACAGTTGAATATTAGGTCAATGTTGTTTATATATACAAATGTTTTATTTCCGACTTTAATCAATCTTCAACAAAGAAGAATGAGATATATTTTTGGTTATGACTTGGCGTCTCGACTTCGGTAATTTTGCCCGTTGACGTAATGAAGAATTGCTATACCTTTTCTAGAAATAATTTCATAGTAATTGTTCGGATGAACGCTTCACTATGGTTTCTAGCCTTTATAAATTTAAATCTATTTCTTCTATCGCACCTTTCACTTGTGGAACTATCTTCCAGCTTCTTTTTCCCAACTTTGATTTTTAAAAATTTAAATACAATGTCAATCGTTATCTATTCTTTTTCTCTTGTTGTTTTCTATACTTACTACTGTTTTTCTCATAATCTAAAACACAGTAACTTACGTCATAGTGTTTCATTACCTACCTTGAATAATAATAATAAATAATAATAATAATAATAATATATATACATACATATATATATATATATATATATATATATATATATATATATATATATATATATATATATAATTATTTATTTTAAAAAAATTATAACATTATATGTTATTAAAATCACTACAAAAATATCCATTTTGTTTCAACACCCTCGGTGTCTTATCAACTGATGAGGTTGAATGTATATGTATATATATGTACATATTTATACACATATACACATTTATATATATATATATGCATATACACACATACATATATATATGTATGTATGTATTTATAAATTACATTCTGCTAGTGTGTCTGTGTGTTTTTGTCAACTTGTTATCTCACCCTGAATAATTAGCATCAAAACAAACAAACAATAAAATAATTTTTAAAATCCATAGTCCAAATAAATAGTTTAAATACCCCACAAAAATGATAACCCTTTACGAATCGTCAAAAAACAAATGTTACGGCAGTTTTTTAATTACATAAAACCCTTTCAGAAAAAAAAAAAAAAGAAAAAAAAAGAAAAAATCTCAATAGACACGTAAACAAATCTAGACCAAATCATCTTCCGTTTTAAAATTAGACACCCCAACCTTACCCTGACTTGACATCTATGAATGTAACTCTTTAAAGATACAAATTATTAACACCCTACACCCCTTTCTATTTAAACAATCGCACTAGCCGTTACCATGGAAATGTTGATCTCAATAATGAATATGCTATTAAAACATGTAAATTTCAGAAGTAAGTTATTCCAAAAAAAATTCGCTTGAAGATGGAACAGAGCTTACTTTAATTCAATTTAATTCTAATAATTATTTTGAAGTTTTCGGCTCTTGTTTTGAAACATGAGAACTCTTATGTAGCGTGTTGGAATGATATTTTTAAATAAATAATTATATTTATGCCCTACTTTTGTATCGAGCACTATTTTTAAAAATAATAACAAAAATATTAAAGAACTTTGGATTATTTACCTAACCAGTTCTTTCCTATTTTCTATATATTTTCACATATATATAAATATATATGTGTGTGTGTGTGTGTGTGTTTGAAAATGCAGAAACCGACATAACATTAAACATAAAAACCCTTTAATAATGACAAATAAATAATTACTTAGACATTAGAGATTTTATATTTAAATATTTATCAGAAACCATAAAATATATACTGAAATCTAGACAACCAAATAATGAATAATAAATATTTAAATACTAATATCAAAGAGAAAACAAACATACACACCACAAACTAATTACAAATATTTTTTTGTAAAGGTGCAATAAAAATATTAATTAAAAATAAAAACCTGCAAAAGTGAATGAACACTTAAATTCTGTATAGAAATTCCATCCTATTTATGGACTCATCAGCAATGTGCATCCACGAGCGAAAATCGAACCCGGACCTTTAAGATATGACACAAACTGTCGGCCAGTGCTTTCTGCATTTTGTTGAGAAATCTTCTAGACGCGATGAATTACTTAATTATGATTATTCAAATTCCCCTAATTCACGTGTATATCCTTACTTCAACCGGCTTCTAATGGTCTGGATGCAGCAATTTGGAGATGGAAGACGTACTCGTTGGGGCAGAGTCCGTGTAACTCAGTAAACTTTGATGAATATGTATATCTAGTCTTGTTATGTGACATCTGCGTCGTCGACTTATTGGTCCAGTGGGTATAACGCTTGCGTCGTATCGTAACGCCGTTTAATGCTTTCTGATTCTCTTAATTATTCTTTTAGATTCGATGAATTATTTACTCATGATTATTCAAATAATTTCTATCACATACAGACATTTTCATTTTATTATCAGAATATTCACACACCCCTATTCAAACTCAAATGTGAGCACGTGTGTGTACACACGCCTTATGTAAAGTAGCAACACCTTTCAAATCAAGAGCATTAATTACTATCAGGTCATTGGGATATATATATATATATATATATGTATATATATATATATATATATATATATATATATATATATATATATATATATATATATATGTGTGTGTGTGTGTGTGTGTGTGTGTGTGTGTGTGTGTGTGTGTTTGAAAAGTTAAATTCAAGACCTTTTTTAACGGGGGAAGCTACTAATGGTAATGCAATTAAATATAAACATTTTTGGGGCCTAGAAACTTAAGAATTTTTTTCATAGCTGAGAAATTCGAATTATTTTTTACACCTTTATGCCTTAGCGTTTTGCTGTTATATTTTTTATATAATTTATTTTAATACTCATTATTAAGTAGAGTAGAAATAGTTGTGGAAATGCTTGGTTGCAATAAATCTGTTGACATAAACAATTTTGGACTAAGTATTGATTGCAAGCATCTTCAGAAATCAATTCATAAAAATGTGGCGACTTGTTATGAAAGAGTATTTATTTTGAAGATTTTAAATCTACTTCTGCTAGCAACCACACACACACGCACACACGCACACACACACACACACATATATATATATATATATATATATATATATATATATATATATATATATAATTTAGAGTTGATAATTTGGT
>OZ010574.1:139627191-139674691 GCA_963932145.1 Acanthosepion lycidas
AAAAAAAAAACTTGGCAAAGCTTATCGCAAGCCAAGACGTCTACTTAGTGACGAAAAAATGTTGTATTCTCAACTGAGTAATATTTTTCCCGATAATACAGTTTGCTCAAATAGGTCACGAATTGCAAATTCGTGGGAATCCTCTCTCCAGTATTGAGGCATTGTGTAAACATTTTGCGAAGATGGAGGAATGTAAATGTATGTTCCGGGAATTCTTTAAGTTCCAGTCGGAACAACAGATGACAATGTTAGAGCAGCAAAAAACATTCCAGATGCAGCTAAAGGAGGAAACTTTCAATAGACAAATGCAATTCCAACAAAAAATGGAACAGATGCATAAGGAGTTTCAAAACAAAATTCTGGAAATAACTGAGAAGAGGAAAGAGAAAAAACTACAAAATAATTATTTCCCAGAGAATACAATATGGAATTCAATTGAAATATTCACGTACAGTCCAGATGAAGAGATAACTTTTGAGGAGTATTATAAAAAACATACGGACGTATATAACGAGGACTGCCACTCGTGGTCTGAAGGAAAGAAGGTTAGGCTTCTTTGAAGCAAATTAGGAATTGCTGAGCATAACAAATTGGTAAACTACATTTTACCGAAAAAAAAAGTAGCGAGTTGATAGTTACCGAGGTGGTAAATATATTAAGTGAATTATTTAGTAAAAATACATCACTGTTTCACAAGATGTGGAAATATTTGAATTTGATGAAAGATGACGAACGAGACTATATAACGTACGCAGCTAATGTGAATAAGAATTGTGAGGAATTCAAGATGTCAGAGTTAAGCGCAGACAATGTTAAGTGCTTGGTGTTTGTACAGGGTCTAGTATCGGAAAGTGACGCCGAGTTGAGAAAATTAGTATTAGCAAAATTGGACAGCGATTCAAGTATTACGATACAGAAATAGGCAGAAGACTGCACAAGATATGTTAACGTAAAAAGATAGAACAGTCTGGCGTTTCGCATGTAAGGTAAATACGCTACAAAGAAGAAAGTCAGTCTACTATAAAGAATTCTAAAATTGCAGATTATCAAGCAAAAAGTGAAATGCCAGAGAAAAATAAACAAAAACTCCCGAAGCCATATTTTGCTTGCGGTGAACTTCACTGGTACAGATATTGCAATTTTAGGAATAAAAAATGTTTCAACTGTAAAAGAGTGGGTCATAAAAGCTCGCACTGCAGGTCAAAAAATAAAGACAATAAAATGAGAAAATTAAAGTCCAACGAGGTGAACGATGGAATAACCAGAAAATTTGTTACCGTCGAAATAAGTAATAAAAATATATAAGCGCAACTTGACACTAGGTCAGACTATCTATCATAAATTTGCATACGTGGAAGATGTTGGGGAAACCAACTTTAATGAAGACAAAGAAAATCTCGAGGTCATTGACGGGAGAAAAAAATACAATTTATTGGCGAATTTGTTACAAACGTCACGTTCAATAAAAAACAACGCGAAAAGCTAAACTATTGGTCATAGAAAATAACACGAACTTACTTGGTACGAATAGCATAACAGAATTCCAATTATGGAATTTACCGATAAATTCCTTCTATTACAAGGTAGAAAGTTTTAAAACCGAAGCCCTAAAATTAATAAAGAAACTTAAGGAAACATTTCCTACTGTTTTTTCTCTAGGGTTGGGAATGTGTACCAAGATGGAGGCAAAATTCCAGCTAAAAGAAAACGCTCATGCGGTCTTCAAAAAGAAAAGGAATGTGCCGTTTGCCTCAATTGAACAGATAGATAAAGAATTGGACAGATTAGAGAAAACTGGTCTACTTAAAAAGTTGAGTATAATGAGTGTGTAACATCGACACTATACGTGAAAAAAAGCACCAGAAAGTAAAGATGAAGCGGACACCGAGAAAAATTGGGGAGCGAGTTACCTGCATCCAAGGACATGCAGTATTATTAAATGATTTAATTCAACTGAAGTCACCACAGAAAACGTTAAGAAGCACAAGATCAACAGAAGGGAAGTTAGAGGCTGAACAAATAGAGCCACACGAAGAACCTACAGAAAATGTGACCCCATCCTTAAGGTTGTTTCTGGTAACACTATGGAGGTAGCAAAAAAAAAGCGGATTCGCAATATTATGTACTTGGTGAATGGCAAAAAATTCACGTGCAGAAGGTACATTAACCAGATCAGACGACACTCTTCAGGTGTGGTTGACATCAGTCTCGCGGAAGAAACGCCGATGAGGGTGATTTTCGATATGTTTGATCTAACAACGCCTGCAACGATTTTACCTGAGGTACGCCGATCCAGCAGAAAAAGAAAGGCAACTGATCATTCAAAAGTGGATCCAAAATGCTACGATATTGCTAAAAAAATGAAGTTTTTTTTTTTGTTTTTTCTTCATATTTCCTGTAAAAAATAAAGAAAGAAAAATGTTTACTCTTACGAAGTAAATTTTAGGATGGGGGTGTTAAGGTGAAATACACCTATTCTCTAGTTAATAGACTCTCCCACCTAATATAAGTAGCAGTAGTAATAGAAACCACCGTCAGTCGATGTCGGACGACCGGCTGAACGGCTGAACTCTATGCTTTCGGGCGGGGAGGAACCCGAAGGAGTCTACGCCGAAGGGCGGAGTCTCTTTCGGAGAGGTAAAGCGACCCTGAACCCGTTTATTTTGGGCCGAGTCTACTGGCTCGGAGATCCCACGTTAAACCGGCCTTGTGCCACATGATACCCTCGTAGAGGGTCACTAAATACTAGTCGATGCCGAACGACAGTTTGCCGCATACGAAAGTATCTACGACCACAAAAAGATTACTCTGCGTAATACCTATTATATAAGTTTCTAACGTTTTGTACGTTGAACCTATTTTAGGACCAACTTAGTACAAATACAAGCCTCCACCACAGCGAAATCACTCCCAAACAAAAAGAACACTACAAAACCAATACTCAATATGAAATGTAAAAAATATAATACAGAGCAATATGCAAAAGTTTTTCACAAGCAATGCATTATAAGTTTCTTTTATATATATGTAGTCGACAGACTTTGCTGTCTTCTTCATCTCAGTGGGACGAGTTGTCCAGTGACGTTCAAATGCAAAGACAGTCACGTGGGTTCCCTTCGTCCTTGACCGGCTACGCAGGAGGATGGGGCGCAAATCACGCAGTGTTTGTGTGATGGCCAAAAGTTCAATACACGCTTAGTATGTTCTGATCACGTGAATTGCAGCAGGAGATCCTGATGGTGCCTTGAATTCACTTATGGTAAAACGCCTGATAGCTGCGAAATTTTGGAATCAGGTCATTCTCGCGTCGGGTCACTTCAAAGTTCACGGGCCCTTGGCTTGTGGGTGGAAGAGTAGATAAAGATTAAAAGAATTTGTGAAGAGAAGAGGAGGATATGCCTGAGCATAGAACATATTCGCTCGCAAGTCGAAAGCATTGGATTAAATCTTTATTTTATTTATTTATTTTTCTTTTATATCTAACTAATTTTCGACTAGAATTTAAGATTTTACTTTAAGAGGGCTTTTTAGCCTAACGCCTATGGTTAATGAAATCGGAGCTACCTCACACCTTTCTACCAAAAAAAGAAAAATGGCATCAATACGTTTGTTTGTCTCCCTTTCGGTAGGCTCTAAATTTTTGCCGGTATGCCTTCGGTACTAGCTCATATGACTTTAAATGGCCGATTTCACAATGATATATTCAGCGCAATCTGCTACTGAGAGCGCGGCATACGATTCTTTTCTAAAAAGAAAAGATGGTTTTCGTCCCCGTTTGATCCTCAAAAGCTTATCGATCAGCTACGAGAGTGGGTGTCAGCACACACGTTGTCGAAGCCTCTTGTGTGCTGAATAGTCAGATCGTATTCTTGTAACGCTACACTCCAGCACAGTAGCCCCCTGTTCTTATTCTTCATTTTCCTGAGGAAGGTTAGTAGGTTATGGTAAGTATATACTAAAGTAGGCTGACTCGAAGTGTTGTAAACTTAACAAAAGGGCAAGAGTTTCTTTTTCTACTCTTGAGTAATTTTTCTGGTGATTGTTAATTTTTTTTTAGAAATAGCTGACAGGGTGTTCGATACCATTTGCATCGGTCTGTATCAATACAGCGCCAATGACATGGTCACTTGCATCTGCAGCTAACCCGAACGGTTGGGTAAATTCAGAAGCTTTGAGGACAGGGTTTGAGCACAAGGCTTTTATTTGATCAAAGGATCGCTGACAGTCGGGTGTCCAATCAAATTTGGCTTCGTCAGCGAGGCTACGTCAGACATATTCTTACAGAACTTGCGATAATAACCCGCCATTCCGAGAAATTTCCTCAGGCCTTTTACGTTGGTTGGGGCTGGGTACTTAACTATACTTTGTATTTTTGCCTCGATCGGGGTTATCCGCCCATGGCCGACAATGTGTCCGAGATACGTCACTTCGGCTTGGTAGAAATCACTTTTGAGGTTTGCATGCTTCAACCGATTGAAGACTTCTCGTAGAGATATCATGTGTTCGGCCCAGGTGTTATTGTACACGGCTATATCTTCGATGTACGTTTCTACTCCAGCCAGATCTCGTAGGCAACGGTTCATCATTCGATGGAAGGTGGCCTGGGAATTTTTCATCCCAAAAGGCATCACGCGATATTGATACAGGCCATCCGGAGTCGCGAAAGCAGATATCTCCTTAGCTCGCTCGGTTAGGGGCACACACCAATAACCTTTCAACAGGTCGAGCTTCGTAATATATGTGGCCTTGCCTACTTTATCAATACAGTCGTCCATCCTAGGAATGGGGTACGAATCCGTCTTAGTAACGGAGTTCACCTTTCGGTAGTCGGTGCAAAACCGAACCGAGCCGTCAGGTTTGTCAACTACCACGCAGGGGGAGGACCAACTGTTTGGCTACGCTCTATAATGCCATTCTCTAGCATGTAGGCCACTTCTTCCCGTAGGATTTCGGCTTTCCGTGGGTTGACTCGGTAGGAATGCTTTTTGATGGGGATGGCATCTCCTACTTCCACTTCATGGTAAGTGATGGTGATTTGGTTGGGTACGTCGGGGAACAGGGCCCTGAAATCCTCGATAAGGGAAGCTAAATCCTTCCTCTCCTCAATGGCTAAATGCAACAGTTTCGCACTTAGGTCAGCTAGTACCTCGGAGTTGCAAAGTTTGGTGGGGTGATCACCCTTTTCTGTAACAACTCCTCGGATCTCCGTGGGCTCAGGCGTAGTGTTAGGCCCACTGATCACTAATACAGGGTCGGTCTTTCCCCAATCATAGTAAGACTTAAGCATGTTAATGTGACACATCTGCGTCGACTTCATGCGATCGGGAGTTCTTACGACGTAGTTGAGGTCACCGGCCTTCCTGACTACTTCATACGGACCATGGAAACGAACTCTGATAGGATGTCCGGGCAAGGGTAATAAAACTAGTACTTTATCTCCGACCCCGAAACTCCGTTCAACCGTGTCTCGGTAGTATCGATCTTTCATTTCATGCTGAACCGATAGGAGATTCTCGCGGGCCAGTTCACATGTTTCTGCTCGTCGGGTTCGGAAACTCGAAACCAATATATATTCCAGCAAATTTTCTGTTACCGTGTCTTCCCGCAACAAACCTTCCTTCAGCACCTTTAAAGGACCGCGGACTGAATGCCCAAATATTAACTCAAATGGGCTGAACCCTAACGATTCCTGTACGGATTCGCGAGCAGCGAACATTAGGAATGGGATACCTTTGTCCCAATCGTGTTGGTGGTCTAGGCAATATGTTCGCATCATGCTCTTCAAGGTGGAGTGGAACCTCCCTAGGGCACCTTGAGATTGGGGGTGGTAGGCGCTTGACATTATTGGATTTTATACCCAGACTTCTCATAAATTGTTGAAACACCCCTGACATGAAGTTGGATCCCTGGTCTGACTGTATCACCTTCGGTAAGCCGACTATGGAGAAAAAGCTAATGAGTGTCTTTACTTATTTTCTGGCGGAAAGATTTCGCATGGGTATCGCTTCAGGAAACTAAATCGAGTCGCACATGATCGTTAGCAGGTATTGGTTCCCTAACATAGTTTTGGGTAACGGACCAACACATTATACGATAATGCGACAAAATGGCTCCTCGAAGGCAGGAATGGGATGTAGGGGTGCCATGAGGATTTTCTGATTCGGCTTCCCTACTATTTTGCAGGTGTGGTAACTCCGGCAATGCTCAGACACATCCCTTCGGATACCCGGCCAGTAAAAGTGTCTGATGATCTTATCGCGCGTCTTGTTAACGCCAAGGAGGTGACCCCCCAGTGGGATCTCATGACCTGTTCTCATTTCCTCCGTTCTGTACCGTTTAGGGAGTACAACTTGGTGGACCGTCGAACAGTCTTCTGAGTCTGAGATGCGTGGGGGTCTCCACTTCCTAATTAGTACCTCATTCTTAATAAATTATCCGGTTGGAACTTTCTCCAACTCATCCTAGGGTATTACGTGACGGAAGAGTCGGATGAGCTCAGAATCACTCCCCTGCTCTGTTACAAGTGCTCTCCTCGATAATGGAATGTCGATAGCGGGCTCAACAATACCATCGCTATTTCCAGTTGGGGGACTATCGCGAGGATAATTTAATCCCATATCAGGATTTATAAACGTCTGCGATAGGTCTATCACTTCGTCCTCTGTCCTATCGATTTTCTCGTTCATCTTTTCATCGGCCTTCTTTCTGGCTTGTGCTCTGGTCACTGCACACGAGGGAAATATACCGGGATTCTCTTCCTCGATATTTTCGGTGTCTACCGAGGCAACAGGTTCCGGAACTAATTTAGGGTGGGGTATTACCCTTCCACCCGCCAATTCATTTCCTAACAGCATGGATATGCCTTTCATAGGCAATCTAGGCACTACTCTGACCTCGACAGGGCCAGACATAAACCCAGACGTAAGGTGGATTCGATGAAGGGGGACACTAACAAAGCTGCTGCTAACACCCTGTATAATAACAAATTCGCCAGTGGCCGAATTCGATCCACACGGCACGAAGCTCTCCACAATCAGGGATTGAGTCGCCCCAGTGTCTCGCAAGATCTTCACGGATTTCTTCTTCGTGGGGTTATCAACAGGAGATACAGCACCATTAGAAACAAACAGCCTATACTCCTCACTCACATCTTCGTCAATGGGTTTCCTATCCATGGTAACGATGTCGGAAGGAATTAACTCTTGGGGTCTGTCTTGACTTAGGGCACTGGACTCGGCATTCCGCTTCGTCCAACAATTCGACACGAGGTGTCCTACCTTATTGCAGTAGTGGCACATCGGGAATTTCCTCTCTCTCCTATCCGTCTGCCGATAAACTGGTGAATGGGAACAAGAATTTTAAGATTTCGTATCTCTCGGACTGGGAGGTTGGCCTGAACTAACCGATCGACCCAACTTTGAATTCAGACCAGAACCAGACCCATGTCTTGGGTGTGGACTGTTTCCATACTCGGATGGGTTTCTGTGATTGAATGTACCTCGTTTATGTGTTAACGCGTATTCGTCGGCGAGGGTGGGCATCTCATATAAAGTATCTACACTCTTTTCATTGAGGTAGGATTTTAAATTATCAGGGACACATTCTTTAAACTCCTCTATCAGGATAATTTGCCTTAGCCTGTCGTGATCTGCCACGATGTTTTTTGATAAACTCCATCTATCGAAATAGGTTTCTTTTTGTCTAGAAAATTCAGCATATGTTTGTTTGTCTCCCTTTCGGTAGGCTCTAAATTTTTGCCGGTATGCCTCCGGCACTAGCTCGTATGAATTTAAAATGGTCGATTTCACAATGATATATTCAGCGCAATCTGCTACTGAGAGTGCGGCATACGGTCCTTGGGCTTTGCCTTTTAATGCGGTCTGCAGTAAAATTGGCAACGTTTCTATGGGCCATTCTAGGTTTAAGGCGACCTTCTCTAAATGTTGGAAAAACTTGTCGACGTCAGCCTCGTTAAACTGCGGTACGAGTCGGACCTGCTTGGCTAAGTCGAACTCACTACTTCTAGCTTCGTGAAGTTCTCGCTTTTCGTCTAACTCCCGAAATCGAGTTTCTTGCTCGATTCTAGCCTTTGTGATTTCAGCTTTTGCTCTTTCAGCTTCGGCTCTGACCTTAGCCTCGGCCTCAATTTTCACTTTCTCGGGCTCGAGTTGGGCCTGCGAAAGTTCCGACGTGTCTAGTGATAATTGACGTAATTCTTCTACATCGAAGACGTCGTTATCTACCATGTGTTCAGCGACTATCCTGACTAGCTGAGTTTTTCTCATAGACTTCGTTATCTCTAGTTCTAATTCCTTCCCTATTTCAACTATATCATCCTTTTTAAGCTTACATAATTTCTCCATAGTGATGCGAGAAAGCTATCTATAACCGACACCTTGGTCTGTAGTTCGCCGATACCCTGAAGCTGTGCGATTCTTACTGAGTGTAAAAAAACAGGGAGAAAAGATTCTCGGAACAAGCCCCCAATTTTATATGTTACGAACTTGTAGCATATAGATGAACCACGGGTTTAAAAAGAAAGAAAAACGCGTGGTCTTTTCTCGGTCTTCACTCAGAAATGGAAGCGACACAATGGAGTCAACGAACAACAGACACAAGACGATGGATTTCAAAATAAAACATTTATTTATAAATATACATCAATAAATAAGGAAAGAAAAGAAAAGAACATTCATTTAACAATAGGGAAGGGGTCATTAAAGAACAGAAGGCGTGAGCGAATACATACATATATAAAAACAGATCAAACCAAGAGAAGCAACTTATCTTTCAGTCGAGTTGATATTTTAACACAAAGTTCTGATTCGCTGAAGCGAGAATTCTTCTGCTGAAACAATATTTTGGTCGGCCAGCAATTTTCATGGATTCCTTTTCTTTCGCAAGGGATCGATGTGCACAGCAACTCGTACAGGCATTTCGTTGGGTTGATTCAGTTTCATAGCAGTCTTTCGTATCTTATCTTCCTGAAAACCAAACAAAGATGCTGGCAAGTGCCGGACCCAAAGGCGAGCCCAAAGCAACTCGGTCGATCTGTCGGTACATGGTGTTGTTGAAACTGAATTCGACGGATGACGTGGCAAATTTCATCAATTCACGAAATATTGACTGAGAAAAACTAGATGGAATCAATGAACTGCGATAAAGAAAATCACAGCAAATATCAATAGTTTCCATTAAAGGGACACAAGTATACAGGGAGCAGGAATCGAAAGAACACATGAACTTACCAGAAGAAGACAAATTTTGAACGCGGTTCAAAATTTTCTTCTCTAATGAAGTTCGGATTATTTTTCAAACTCGGCCGATGTTTCGATCTGCGTGTAAAGACGTTCTCTCTCCCCATCAAATTAATTAAATTATTTACAAATACGTTTGTAGTTGCGGAGCCGACTACATAGGGAGAACAACTCAACGCTTAGACATGAGAATAAAAAAACACGTTCCTACAAAAATTAGAAATAACACCTTGCCTTTGAATGGACTCGTCCCGAACACCTATAGTTCGGCCTTATGCGAAAACCTATTAAAGAAAAGAGAATGTGAAGCCAAATTTAGTGTTGACTGGTTGAGTCTGAAGTCGGACGTCCGACTGACCGGCTGATCGGTTGATCGGTTGAACTCTCTGCCTTCGGGCGGGGAGGAACCCGAAGGAGTCTACGCCGAAGGACGGAGTCTCTTTCGGGGAGGTAAACCGACTCTGAACCCGTTTATACGGTTCAAAGGGCATATTTTTGGCCGAACCCACGGACTCGGAGATCCCACATTAAACCGGCTTTGTGCCATATGATGCCCTCGTGGGGGGGGGGTGACTAAATACTAGTGTTGACTGATTCAGTCTAAAGTCGGACGTCCGGCTGACCGGCTGATCAGTTGATCGGTTAAACTCTCTGCCTTCGGGCGGGGAGGAACCCGAAGGAGTCTACGCCGAAGGACGGAGTCTCTTTCGGGGAGGTAAACCGACCCTGAAAACGTTTATACTGTTCAAAGGGCATATTTTTGGCCGAACCCACGGACTCGGAGATCCCACGTTAAACCGGCCATGTGCCACATGATGCCCTCGTGGGGGTGGGGGGTGACTAAATACTAGTGTTGACTGGTTCACCGTGTAGTTCCGGTCTCACTCCTTATTACATTTAAAGGTTCTGGAGGCACTTTACATCGGGTCCCGTAAGCCTTCTTTGTGCAAACAACGTGAGTGTTTGTTGGGACTCGCTGTCATTTGTTTCTATTTTCTTTTGCACATTTCTCTTTTTTTTTTTTTTTTTTTGCCTCCTAAACTAAAATGCTCACCTCATTTAACTATCATAGAGAAACTTTCCTGTCCGTCATCATCATGGCTCATTTTCTACTCCTGGAGAACTTTTTACTGTGCATTCTTGGCTTAACGTTTTCAATTGACTTAAAGTGGAATAAATACATTGAATCAATAGTTGCATCTTCTTCAAGGAAAGATCTCTGTCTTCGGGTAGAGTAAAACTCAGTCAGGGCTCTATCTACGCATGGAGACTCAGCTGAGAAAAATAGGCAATGCAAAATGCCTTATCCAATGGTTGCGCGGGATGGGTAAACTTTGATCATTGGCGCGAATATACGCGCTCAGTGAATACCAGTCCACTGGTGCCAGTTGGAGAGAATTCTACACATGCCACGGCGAGTAGCCTAAGCAAGACAATATTATAACTGCTAGTAGTGAGTTATGAAAATACCGACGAAGAATCAAATTCATAAAAGTAGGAAAAAATGTACACTTATTTTTTTGCTTCGTGCTCATGATAACAGTAGCGACGAGAAATTAGAATGACGTTGGTTGAATTTTCTTTTGTGTAAAAAAAAGAAATAATAGGTGGGAAAAAGATATATATATAGTTTTCTGTAATATTACAAACAATATATATATATATATATATATATATATATATATATATAGGTTTCTGTGCTATTTCAAACATATATATATATATATATATATATATATATATATATATATATATATGTTTGAAATAGTACAGAAACCTATTGTGGCATGAAAAACAAGAAATTTTATATTATAAGCCATGATGGATTTAAAAAACAAAAACAACAACATCATTAGAACTTTTAACGGGGAACACAAATTATGAAGAGAAAAAAAAAGAATGTATGTCATGTATGACGTAAATGATTAGACAGGGCAAGATAAAAAATATAATTATAAAAATGATACCAACAAAGATGCTAGAAGCGCAGCACAGCCAGTCCAACCAAACAGTCTCTTTGTTTACAAAGAGCAGGTCGTCCGGACCTGATGTACAACGTCTCCAACACCATATGATGGAATAACGAGTGTGCTCTGGCTAAAACGGAAAACCAATTCACACTGAACTCCATATCGCAATCGGGATTCTTTATAAAAATGATCCGCAATCGAAGACCCATACGTGTTACGAATGGTATCGCCCAACGAAAAATTTTTATTCAGTTTTATCGCAGGTACGTGTTGTTTAATTCTAACGTCCAACCGCTGTGTCGTTCTACCTATGTAGTCGCATCCACAACTACATTTGAAATTGTAAATAACAGAATTAATATGGCGATGAGGTGGGGTAGAACGTCTTTACACATAGATGGAAGTGCGGACTTTGAAAATCAACACGAACGTTCGCTGCAAAATAACACTCACGCGAACTACATGAAATAGGACACACTAATCCTACCCAACCACGGTCAACGATGATAGACCGGGCACTTACCCACCATAGCAGGTTTGATTTTATTGAACCTGGCGGTCTTATCCCGAATAACCGATTGAACAATGTCCAACGGATAACCATTGTTCACAAACATATCAGTTAAACAACTGATTTCATCTTTCAAGGTGTTATCTGAACAAATCATTAACGCCCTATGGGTCAAAGTCCTAATCAAATTGATCTTTCATGAGGGCGAGAAGTTCACCTCTTCCTAACTGATCTTGTACTTTAAGCATCAGCTTAAAGTCAAGATTAGGACGGAAAGGCGGCGGCTCACCTCATCGGAATTTGGCAAAAGGTGGGTGAATCTTGCGCGAATGTGTAGAGTGAAAGGGGCTGACCTAGAGTGGCACTTGGATGTCGGTTAGGTACATGATTTGTCCTAACAGGGTTGAACATAGGCAACCCACCCAGATATTAGCTTAGACTAGGTTTTCGATTTTGAATCTTTAGTTTTCCCTTTTTTCTAGTAAACTTAGCTAGGGTATGCATGCGCATTGGTCCCTTTTATTTCTGTCCCTATGTTTCTTTTGTTTTAATTCCCCATCCCCTCCCTCGTTAGGTGGTCAGTGACTTCAGTTCTCTGGTGGATGCGGGGCGACTTTCGTTTCGTGTGTGTGGTTTTTCGTATTTGTTGTTGTGTATTAATGTGTGTGTATCTGTGTGAATGCTTGGAGGAATGAATGTTTTTTCTTATTTTTCTTAGCCCCGCATTGATTTCGTCTAGTTAACTGATTTTGCTGCCACATTTATGGTTTGTGGGGGTTTTTATTACTAACACAGTTTTGTTTAGTTTTATTGTAAATATTTTTAAGTCATATTGTACATAATCATTTGGGGTTCTTTTTAAAAAATTGTTATTTTATGACCCTCCCCCCACGAACAATATTTGTACATAAGGGGACTAGTTAGGACTTCATAGAGAATTTGAGGCATTATGGTGGACGTAGTAAGAAAGGTAGGAGTGAATGTGTTGTTTTGGTGATTGGAATATTGTTGGTTTGTTTGGGTCCGTGTCTGGGACTAGCTAAGTTTAGATTTAAGACAGAAGAAGACCGTCATTCCCCAACCCCCTTTTAGGCCTTGTGCCACATTTTATACGTTTTTGTATAAATAAATATCGTTCAGACCCTCCGTCTTTTTGTGACCGGTGTTTTTGAACTCGTATAATTGTCCTTTTTGTGTTGCAGAGCGACGAACTTGATTTTTTTGGCCACGAGGATTTGTTTGGCGACCTTTTTCGGAATAACGATATTCTTTGAACACACCAAGACATTTTGCTAAGTTATTTAAGTTTTAATTTTTTTATTCTTCCATTTCTTTTGTTTGTTTTTATTTTTTGGGGGCTTCGGCCCACATAATTTTTTTTATTTTTGTATTTTTTTTTTGTTGTTAAAAAAATAAGTACTTTTTAAGAAAAAAAAAAGAAAAAGAAAGCTTTATTTTTTATTTCGTTTTTATTTTTTTATATACCCACTTTCTTTTTATTAGCGACTTCGGTCGCATTCTTTTCTTTTTGGTTTGACTAGTTTGTTTTTCTTTTGTTTTTAGTTTATTTTCTTTAGCGGCTTCGGCCGCAAACTTTTATATTTTTTTTTTCTTCTGGTTACAAACCAGACTTTTTCTTTTCTTTTTCTTTTTGTACAGTTTATTTGAATTTTTTGAAAAAAAAAAAGGAGTTTTTGTTTTTTCTTTTATTTTCGGCAGCCTTTGAGCGCCATCTTTATTTTTTAATCTTACCTTTTTATTTCTTTCTGTTTGTGCAAGTTTGTTTTTTACTGTTCTCATTTTATTTTTGTCTTTGCTATGTTTTTACTGGTTCATCCAGGCTTTTTCTTTATTTGTTTAATTTCTTTATTTTTTTTCTACCCTCTCCCAACTCCTTTCCACAAAAAAATTTGGACCCGCAGTTGGAAGTCTCCACATTAATATACCATGGCCGACGAAGCCAGTCGGTCAAATGTTAAAAAAGACCTTTTTGGTTCGGCGGCGAAAGCAGACCCGCCGGATAAACCCACGAAGAAGCAGGCGAATACTAGCCCTATTTTGAAAAAAGTCCCTAGTGTCTCCAAAAAAGGAGATACTAGCAAAAATGTTGAAGTGCCAAAGGAGGCACAAAGTAAGACCGCCGAGGAATTGCCCTCATGTTGGAAGTCCCCCCCAAGTTGTATCTTGAACATGGCGGATTTCTTGAATAAGGCGAAGGGGTACGCCCATCTTGTTAATAAAGATGGGTTCGTCGATATTGTCCAGGAAATAGATGTGTTCGCAAAAAGAATGGTGACCGTTTTTGTGGTGGATAAGAAAACTAGAAAGATTTGTCGCTCCACAAAAGACACTGTGATTAAATCACTTTTGTCCCTGGGGATAAAACCCCAAAGAGTAATTAAGGGTACAGGTTTCTTCATGTGGGACATTCTGCTACCCACCCCAGAAGATTGCCTGGCCATGGCCAAAAAGGAATTGATAACTAAAGATTACATCATCAGAACAGAATATGAAGGCCGCAGGCGGACCAGCGTAGCCGTCTTCGAAGTTCCTCCTCAAATTTCGGGAGAGCTCCTGGCTGCATTTTTTATGCAGTTCGGCCAAATTTTAGGGGCTCTCTCCGACAATTTGAACGGGTGATGGACTTTTGATATAATGCTCGACCAGAAGGCCTTCAAGTCCGTCCCCAACTGTTTGGAGTATGGCGACCGGAAAATGCCGGTCATAGTGACCGGTAGAAGACCAACTTGCTGGAGGTGTGGAGAGACTGGTCACCTTTCCTCCTCCTGCCCAGGAAAGAAGGCCCCTGGAGTTCCGGTCGCTGGCGACCAAAATCCCCCCTTGGCCGAGAAGCTAAAATCCGCGGCGCCTGTAGTGGGCCTAGCTGCGAGGCGGACCGGTGAGGAAAATCCCCCGGTTGGGTCTAGACCCTCATTACCCCCGAAGCCGACGCCTGCCACAAGTGTGGATAAGGAGAAGGAGGAGGGGGAATGGCGCCTCGTAGTTAGGGGCAAGGGGAAGACCCAAACAGCGGTTCTTCAGTCCCATCATGACACCGGGGACAAAGTCACCTACAGCCCCATTCCCTCTACCAGCTCCGAGGGCGACGCCTCGGCGTCTTACGAAAAAAATGCCTCTGATTCTCAAAAATTAAATGAGCCAAGCTGGCGGAAAATATTGGATTTAAAGAAATTAAAAGAAAAGCTTGAGACTAAGCGGGGGAAAAATAAGAAATCGCTGGGGGCACCGGGCCCTCTATCCTCTGCCTCGTCTTCCCCTTCATCAAAAAAAGACACTTTTTCTATACCATCTGCTCCAAAATCTCTGACAAATTCACCGAAAAAATATCATTCTTCAAAACCTTCGCCTGTGAGGACGCCTTCTGGTATGACACCCTCCTCTACACCCATTACAACTCCGATTTCAACTCCTATTCAGTCTCCAAATAAGAAAAGGTTCAGAAGCCCGGAATCTCAAGTGGCTACCGATAAAAAGAAAAAGATAATCAAACCTACATACCTCCCAAGGGAAGACGTCTGCCGTGTATCCCGGGAACAGGCAGAAAGGGTCTTCGGGCAAACCAAAAACCCGAAGCCCTTGAAAATATTATGGAATTTCCGGCACATCAATGGTGTTGATGTGGAGGTGCCGGAAAATTTCAAGAAGGCCCGAACTCTGCTAACTGTTGTTAGAACTGGCCCGGGTACGCGGGAGATTTGGGGCATGATAGAGGAGTCTAAGGCCTCCTTGAAAGTGGTGCCCCCAGCTGTCGTCCTTCTTGAGGAAAATTTAGATGATTCCAAGCAATGTAAAGGGAGGGTCCCTCTTTTTGTTCACCCATCCCTTTATAGAGCCCTTAAACTAACCTATCCTGCGGACATCGGTGGCTTGTCTCAGGATGATACTCTTGATACTGAGATGATATCTGGTTCGATGGGACAAGCTGTCGGTGTCCTCACCCCAGCCATGTTCTATCCTGAAGGACAACCCTAATCGGCTTGACAATGGCAGTCTGGTTAGCTAGTTTAAATATCCGGGGCCTGAGGTCCGAGTCTCGCAGGGCGAGGCTCACTCGTGATCTTCAGCGCCTCGGGGTGAATGTATGTTGTATACAAGAGACCCGTTTTTCTTCTCATGATCGTGAGGACATACTGTCTAAGGGGTTAGCCGTTTATTCAGCCTGTTTTGATGGTCGTTCGAGGGGTGTCTCTTGGCTAGTGAGCAAGTCTTTGAAGGCTGCTTGTACCCTTGTCTTCGCGGATCCGGCGGGCAGACTTTGCGTGCTGGATGTTACCATAAAGGATAAGGTTCTACGTCTCATTGGGGTTTATGCGCCCAATACCCATTCCGAGCGGCCTGCTTTGTTTCGGCAGATCGCGCCGTTCTTGACGACGTCTCGTCGGGTAGTTTTAGCGGGGGATTGGAATGCCGTCCTTGACCCCGATATAGATCGTATAGGGCAAATCAAGGTACTAACAACCCGGATGTGAAACCATTTCGGGAGTTTATCGATGAGTTTGATCTTGTCGATAAGTTCCGGAATGAACACTCTCGGGAGGTAGCATGGACTTGGACAACTAGTGGCAACTCGGTTCCCGGGACGCTTGCGAGCTATCTGGACCGGGTCTTAGTTAGGAGAGTCGACGTAGGGCTCTTAGGGTGTCCAAGTTTCCATTATATAGTTTATACGGATCATAGGCTTGTCCGGGTCCGTGTAAACTTAGATAAGCCTAAGGTTAGATTGGCTGGTTACTGGAAATTGAACTGTTCCCTTTTTGGTGATCAGGGTTTCCGGGACCAGCTTTTACTAATGATACAAAGGGAATTGACGGGTGCGGTTGTGGGAAATGCCTGGTGGGGCAAATTAAAATCTAAAATTCGATCTTTTGCTGCCGATTTTAGTCGTCGACTCAATCTAGATAGATTAGCGGCGCAAACTGCTTCAGAAGATAAAGTCGATCGGGCAGTGAAATCCCGTGTTAGTGGGGACATAGCTTTAGCTAAGGCAGAGTTGTCCTCCTTGCTTATCAAGAAGGATCAAGCTCTGGTAGTTAGGGCTAGGTTAAAAAGAATGTCTTCTGAGGCAACGAATATGGCCGCTGAACTGCGTGCAGAGGAAAATCGAAGGGCGTCTAAGCGACATATCGCATGCGTCACGTTGCCGGATAAGCGGACCGTGACTACAAACGCGGGCATATGTGAGGTGTTTCGGGACTACTTTCAGGATCTTTTCATCAGGGAGCCCGGTCTGAGCTCTGCTCAGTTCGACGCCTATTTAGCTGAATTTCCCTGCCTTTCGGCAGCTGAAGCGGCTAGGTGCGAGGGTCCATTCACAGAGTCGGAGATCTGGGAAGCGCTGAAGCAGGTTGGCCTGGATAAGTCTCCGGGATTAGATGGTCTTCCCTACGAAGTGTACTTGAGGTTGTCGCACGTTTTTGTTCCTTTGCTGGAACTGATTTACAACCACTGGATGAAGCAGGGGTCTTTACCCCAACGCTTCACCAGGGGTGTGATCAAGTTGCTCAAGGGCGGTGTAGATGGGTTAGGGAACTTTCGCCCTTTAACGATGTTAAACACTGACTTAAAGATTTTGGCGAAGATCTTAGCCAACTGTTTGCAGCTTGTCCTGTCTAGTCTGATTGGCCCCGAACAGACTTGTGCTGTGAAGGGCAGGACTATTCAGGATAACCTTCATATGGTACGCTTGATCTTAGAACAAGTCGACAGTGAAGCCGCGCTGATCAATTTAGATCAGTCGAAGGCCTTCGATAGGGTCGACCATCGATTTCTGGAGGCTGTCCTTTCGGCGGCCGGTTTCAGAGCCGACTTTCGCTCCTGGATCCGACTTTTGTATGCGACCCCCGGTGCGCTGGTGGAAGTGAATGGGGTAAGATCGAAGCCTTTCGTATTGTCACGCTCCATTCGTCAAGTTTGTCCGCTCTCGCCTCTGCTTTACGTTCTTCGTTGGAACCATTCCTTCGCAAGTTGAAGGCGAATCCGGTCCTGCGCGGAATTTCCCTGCCTGGGGCTTCCACCTCAGCCAGGTATTCTGCCTATGCTGACGACGTTTCGGTTCTTGTGCCGAGCAGAGCCGAGATTGACGAAGTCAGCAAAGAGATCAGTGGGTATGAGATGGTGACAGGGGCCAAGATCAACCGCGATAAGTCTGTGGGCTTGCGGTTGGGTGCGTGGAAGGGAGTTTCTCTTCCCGGACCTTTCCTCTGGACGGATGAGCCGATCAAGATACTCGGCGTCTGGTTCGGTCCTGATCTCCAGTTGGAAATGAATTGGTCAGAGATGCAAGGGAAGGCCGAGATCGCGGTTAATCTGTGGTCTCGGAGGACACTTTCCCTGAAGGGAAGGGCGGAGGTATGTGTTTCACACATATATCCGATCCTCCTTTACCGACTTTCTGTGCTTCCGCTCCCGTATACAAGACTAATGTCATTAGTCCGGACCTTGTTCTCTTTCTTGTGGAGAGACAAGGCCCCTATGGTAACTCGCGAGATCTGTTGCCTTCATCCTTCTGAGGGCGGTCTGGGTATGCCTAGCATTGAGATTCGTCAATATATGCTTCGCATTACCTCTCTAGACCGAATGTGTCGCGGTTTGGATGAGGTGGGCACCTTTTGGAAAGAAGATGTCCGAAAACATTTCCCATCCCTGAGAAGTGTGCACTCGTGCGAGGAGGAGGCCGGCCGGAGACCTCGTGCCGAGTGCGCCTTCTACCGCGAATGTCATAGTGCTTTGAAGCTACTCTTACGGACGACGGATGGCCTCTCCGACGCCCAGGCGTTGTCTCGTAAGGCATTGTATCAATTGTTAGTTAGGGGGTCTGATCGACGAGCTCGGTCTTACGAAGCAGGAGGCTCGCTCGATAAGGCCTTGGGCGCCTGGGTTGAAATGTCTCAATAACGATGAGGCATCACTCACCTGGCTGATGATTCGTGGGGCCCTCTGTGTCGGCAAGAGACTCTGTTCAGCAGGTTTGGAGAAATATCCAAACTGTCGTCGCTGCACTGGGGAAGTCGAGACCATTGGTCACGCCTTTTTTCAGTGCAAGACGGTAGTGCCGTTGTGCAAGTTTGTTGAAGGCCTCATGGTTCGCATGCTGCAGGGAAAGTTCTTTGTCCTGGAAGCCAGTTCTGTTTGTAGCAATGTGGTGCCGCAATTGACAAAGGCTGAACACTATGTGTTCTGTTGCTTACTAGGGATTATGAGAGTCGTGATTTGGACGACGCGTCAGAAGGGATTCCATGAGGGCGAGAAGTTCACCTCTTCCCAACTGAACTTGTACTTTAAGCATCAGCTTAAAGTCAAGATTAGGACGGAAAGGCGGCGGCTCACCTCATCGGAATTTGGCAAAAGGTGGGTGAATCTTGCGCGAATGTGCAGAGTGAAAGGGGCTGACCTAGAGTGGCACTTGGATGTCGGTTAGGTACATGATTTGTCCTAACAGGGTTGAACATAGGCAACCCACCCAGATATTAGCTTAGACTAGGTTTTCGATTTTTGAATCTTTAGTTTTCCCTTTTTTCTAGTAAACTTAGCTAGGGTATGTATGCGCATTGGTCCCTTTTATTTCTCTCCCTATTTTCCTTTTGTTTTAATTCCCCATCCCCTCCCTCGTTAGGTGGTCAGTGACTTCAGTTCTCTGGTGGATGCGGGGCGCCTTTCGTTTCGTGTGTGTGGGTTTCTTCTTATTTGTTGTTGTGTACGAATGTGTGTGTCTCTGTGTGAATGCTTGGAGGAATGAATGTTTTTTCTTATTTTTCTTAGCCCCGCATTGATTTCGTCTAGTCAACTGATTTTGCTGCCACATTTATGGTTTGTGGGGGGTTTTATTACTAACACAGTTTTGTTTAGTTTTATTGTAAATACTTAAGTCATATTGTAAATACTCATTTGGGGATCTTTTTAAAAGTTGTTGTTTTATTGACCCTCCCCCCACAGACAATTTTTGTACATAAGGGGACTAGTTAGGACTTCATAGAGAATTTGAGGCATTATGGTGGACGTAGTAAGAAAGGTAGGAGTGAATGTGTTGTTTTGGTGTTTGGATTATTGTTGGTTTGTTTGGGTCCGTGTCTGGGACTAGCTAAGTTTAGATTTAAGACAGAAGAAGACCGTCATTCCCGATCCCCCTTTTAGGCCTTGTGCCACATTTTATACATTTTTGTATAAATAAATATCGTTCAGACCCCCCGCCTTTTTGTGACCGGTGTTTTTGGACTCGTTTAATTGTTATTTTTGTGTTACAGTGCGACAAACCTGATTTTCTTGACCACGCGGATTTACTTGACGAACTTTTTGGATTGACGATTTTCTTTGATACAACCAAGACATTTTGTTAAGTTATTTTTTAAGTTTTTTATTCTTCCATTTCTTTTGTTTGTTTTTTATTTTTTGGGGGCTTCGGCCCACATAATTTTTTATTTTTTTATTTTTTGTTTTTAAAAAATAAGTACTTTTTAAGAAAAAAAAAGAAAAAGAAAGCTTTATTTTTTATTTAGTGTTTATTTTTTTTTATACCCACTTTCTTTTTATTAGCGACTTTGGTCGCATTCTTTCTTTCTTTTTGGTTTGACTAGTTTGTTTTTCATTTGATTTTAATTTATTTTCTTTAGCGGCTTCGGCCGCAAATTTTTATTTTTCTTCTTCTGGTTACAAACCAGATTTTTTTTCTTTTCTTTTTCTTCCTGAACATTTTATTTGAATTTTTGAAAAAAAGAAAGGAGTTTTCTGTTTTTGTTTTTATTTTTAGGCAGCCTTTGAGCGCCATCTTTATTTTTTAATCTTACCTGTTTATTTCTTTGTTTGATCTAATTTGTTTTTTTATTGTGCCCAGTTTATTTAATTTTTGTCTTTGCTATTTTTTTTACTGGTTCATCCAGGCTTTTTCTTTATTTGTTTACTTTTTTTTTTTTTCCAACTCCCTTCCCCTAAAAATTTGGACCCGCACGTCTCCACTTTTAATCCACCATGGCCGACGAAGCCAGTCGGTCCAATGTAAAGAAAGACCTTTTCGGTTCTGCGGCTAAAGCAGACCCGCCGGATAAAAATCCCAAAAAACAGGCTAATGCTAGCCCAATTTTGAAAAAAGGTGCTAGTGTCTCCAAGAAAGATACTAGCAAAAATGTAGAAGTGCCAAAGGATGCACAAGTTAAGACCGCCGAGGAATTGCCCTCATGTTGGAAGTCCCCCCCCCAAGTTGTATCTTGAACATGGCGGATTTCTTGGATAAGGCGAAGGGGTACGCCCATCTTGTTAATAAAGATGGGTTCGTCGATATTGTCCAGGAAATAGATGTGTTCGCAAAAAGAATGGTGACCGTTTTTGTGGTGGATAAGAAAACAAGAAAGATTTGTCGCTCCACAAAAGACACTGTGATTAAATCACTTTTGTCCCTGGGGATAAAACCCCAAAGAGTAATAAAGGGTACAGGGTTCTTCATGTGGGACATTCTGCTACCCACCCCAGAAGATTGCCTGGCCATGGCCAAAAAGGAGTTAATAACGAAAGATTTTATAATCAAAACAGAATACGAAGGCCGCAGGCGGACCAGGGTAGCCGTCTTTGAAGTTCCTCCTCAAATTTCGGGAGAGCTCCTGGCTGCATTTTTTATGCAGTTCGGCCAAATTTTAGGGGCTCTCTCCGACAATTTGAACGGGGGATGGACTTTTGATATAATGCTCGACCAGAAGGCCTTCAAGTCCGTCCCCAACTGTTTGGAGTATGGCGACCGGAAAATGCCGGTCATAGTGACCGGTAGAAGACCAACTTGCTGGAGGTGTGGAGAGACTGGTCACCTTTCCTCCTCCTGCCCAGGAAAGAAGGCCCCTGGAGTTCCGGTCGCTGGCGACCAAAATCCCCCCTTGGCCGAGAAGCTAAAATCCGCGGCGCCTGTAGTGGGCCTAGCTGCGAGGCGGACCGGTGAGGAAAATCCCCCGGTTGGGCCTAGACCCTCATTACCCCCGAAACCGACGCCTGCCACAAGTGTGGATAAGGAGAAGGAGGAGGGGGAATGGCGCCTCGTAGTTAGAGGCAAGGGGAAGACCCAAACAGCGGTTCTTCAGTCCCAACATGACACCGGGGACAAAGTCACCTACAGCCACATTCCCTCTACCAGCTCCGAGGGCGACGCCTCGGCGTCTTACGAAAAAAATGCAACAAATGCGCAAAAGATTAATGAACCCGGCTGGAGGAAAATATTAGACCTCAAAAAGTTGAAGGACAAATTAGATGAGACGCGGGCTAAAAAGCAAAAATCGCTGGGGGCACCGGGCCCCCTATCCTCTGCCCCGTCTTCCCCTTCTGCATCTAAAAAGACCTTCTTAAAACCTCCTCCGCCCAAATCTGCTTCAAACTCACCGGCAAAATCTCGTCATTCGTCTAAACCATCGCCGGTGAGGACGCCTACCGGGTGGACACCTTCTACCACACCCAATGTCACGCCCATTTCAACACCCATACATTCTCCTAAAAAAAAACGTTTAAGAAGTCCTGATACACAATCCATCAGCGACAAGAAAAAAAAGAAGCTCAAACCACCTTATCTCCCTGGGGAAGACGTCTGCCGCGTATCCCGGGACCAGGCGGAAAGGGTTTTCGGGCAGACACGAAACCCGAAGGAGCTGAAAATTCTGTGGAATTTTAAACAGATTAACGGTGAGGATGTGGAGAGGCCCGAAAAATTCCCTTCCGCTCAAAGAATCCTCACCGTAGTTAGAACTGACCCGGGTACGCGGGAGATTTGGGGCATGATAGAGGAGGCCCAGTCGTCACTCAAAATGGTGCCCCCAGCTGCCTATCTTCTAGACCCAGAAACGAATGAATGTGATCAAAAACTCAAAGGGAGGGTCCCAGTTTTTGTTCACCCATCCCTTTATAGGGCTCTCAAACTCACCTACCCCTCGGACATCGGCGGCTTGTCTCAAGATGATACCGTCGAAAATGAGATGGCGTCCGGATCTATGGGACGAGCTGTCGGTGTCCTCACCCCAGCCGTGTTCTATCCTGAAGGACAACCCTAATCGGCTTGACAATGGCACTCTGGTTAGCTAGCTTAAATGTCCGGGGCCTGAGGTCCGAGTCTCGCAGGGCGAGGCTCACTCGTGATCTTCAGCGCCTCGCGGTGAATGTATGTTGTATACAAGAGACCCGTTTTTCTTCTCATGATCGTGAGGACATACTGTCTAAGGGGTTCGCCGTTTATTCAGCCTGTTTTGATGGTCGTTCGAGGGGTGTCTCTTGGCTAGTGAGCAAGTCTTTGAAGGCTGCTTGTACCCTTGTCTTCGCGGATCCGGCGGGCATACTTTGCGTGCTGGATGTTACCATAAAGGATAAGGTTCTACGTCTCATTGGGGTTTATGCGCCCAATACCCATTCCGAGCGGCCTGCTTTGTTTCGGCAGATCGCGCCGTTCTTGACGACGTCTCGTCGGGTAGTTTTAGCGGGGGATTGGAATGCCGTCCTTGACCCCGATATAGATCGTATAGGGCAAAAACAAGGTACTAACAACCCGGATGTGAAACCATTTCGGGACTTTATCGATGAGTTTGATCTTGTCGAGAAGTTCCGGAATGAACACCCTCGGGAGGTAGCATGGACTTGGAAAACTAGTGGCAACTCTGCTCCGGGGACGCTTGCGAGCTACCTGGACCGGGTCTTAGTTAGGAGAGTCGACGTAGGGCTCTTAGGGTGTCCAAGTTTCCATTATATAGTTTATACGGATCATAGGCTTGTCCGGGTGCGTGTAAACTTAGATAAGCCTAAGGTTAGATTGGCTGGTTACTGGAAATTGAACTGTTCCCTTTTTGGTGATCAGGGTTTCCGGGACCAGCTTTTACTAATGATACAAAGGGAATTGACGGGTGCGGTTGTGGGAAATGCCTGGTGGGGAAATTTAAAATCTAAAATTCGAACGATTGCTGCCGACACAATCTAGATAGATTAGCGGCGCAAACGGTTTTAGAAAATGAAGTGGATCGGGCTGTGAAATCCCGTGTTAGTGGGGATATGGCTTTAGCTAAGGCAAAGTTGTCCTACTTGCTTATCAAGAAAGAACAAGCTCTGGTAGTTAGGGCTAGGTTAAAAAGAATGTCTTCTGAGGCAACGAATATGGCCGCTGAATTGCGTGCAGAGGAGAATCGAAACGCATCTAGGCGACATATAGCGTGCGTCACATTGCCGGATAAGCGAACCGTGACTACAAAAGCGGGCATATGTGAGGTCTTTCGGGATTACTTTCAGGATATTTTCACCAGGGATCACGGTCTGAGCTCTGCTCAGTTCCGCGCCTATTTAGCTGGCTTTCCCTGCCTCTCGGCAGCTGAAGCGGCTAGGTGAGAGGGTCCCATTACAGAGTCGGAAATCTGGGAAGCGCTGAAGCAGGTTGGCTTGAATAAGTAGGGATGGGTTAGGGAACTTTCGCCCTTTAACCATGTTAAACACTGAGTTAAAGATTTTGGCGAAGATCTTTTTGCAGCGTGTCCTGGCTAGTCTGATTGTCTCTGAACAGACTTGTGCTGTGAAGGGCAGAACTATTCAGGATAACCTTCATATGGTACGCATGATCTTAGAACAAGTCGATAGTGAAGCCGCACTGATTAATTTAGATCAGTCCAAGGCCTTCGATAGGGTTGACCATAGATTTCTGGAGGCTGTCCTTTTGGCGGCCGGTTTCGGAGCCGACTTTCGCTCCTGGATCCGACTTTTGTATGCGACCCCCGGTGCGCTGGTGGAAGTGAATGGGGTAAGATCGAAGCCTTTCGTATTGTCTCGCTCCATTCGTCAAGGTTGTCCGCTCTCGCCTCTGCTTTACGTTCTTGCTTTGGAACCATTTCTTCGCAAGTTGAAGGCGAATCCGGTCCTGCGCAGAATTTCCCCGCCTGGGGATTCCACCTCAGCCAGGTATTCTACCTATGCTGACGACGTTTCGGTTCTTGTTTCGAGTAGAGCCGACATTGACGAAGTCAGCAAAGAGATCAGTGGGTATGAGATGGTGACAGGGGCCAAGATCAACCATGATAAGTCTGTGGTTGAGGGGGAGGGATTTTCTCTTCCCAGACCTTTCCTCTTGACGAATGGGCCAATCAAGATACTCAGCGTCTGATTCGGTCCTGATCTCCAGTTGGAAATGAACTGGTCGGAGGTACAAGGGAAGGCCGAGATCGCGGTTAATCTGTAGTCTCGGAGGAGACTTTCCCTGAAGGGAAGGGCGGAAGTATCTGTATCACACATTTATGCGATTCTCCTTTACCGATTGACTGTGCTTCCACTCCCGTATGCTAGACCAATGTTATTAATACAGACCTTGTTCTCCTCCTTGTGGAGAGACAAGGCTTCTATGGTATCTCGCGAGATCTGTTGCCTTCATCCCTCTGAGGACGGTCTGGGTATGCCTAGCATTGAGATTCGTTAATATATGCTTCGCATTACCTTTCTAGACAGAATGTGCCGCGGATTGGATGAGGTAGGCACCTTTTGGAAAGAAAAGATTTCCCATCCTTGAGAAGTGTTCACTCGTGCGAGGAGGAGGCCGGCCGTACACCTCGTGCCGAGTGCTCCTTCTACCGCGAATGTCGTCGTGCTTTGAAACTCCTTTTACGGACGTCGGATGGCCTCTCCGACGCCCACGCGTTGTCTCGTAAGGCATTGTATCGTTTGTTAGGGGGTTGGTTCAAGATGATCTGATCGGCCAGCTTGGTCGATATGGCCTTGGGCGCCTGGGTTGAATGTCTCAATAATGATGAGGCATCACTCACCTGGCTGATGATTCGTGGGGCTTTCTGTGTAGGCAAGAGACTTTGTTCAGCAGACTTGGATAAATATCCAAACTGTTGTCTCTGTACTGGGGAAGGCGAGACCATTGGACACGCCTTTTTTTCAGTGCAAGACGGTAGTGCCCTTGTGCGGGTTTTTTAAGGCCTCATTTTCGTATGCTGCAGGGAAAGTTTTTTTTCCAGGAAGCCAGTTCTGTTTGGAGCAATGTGGTGCCGCAATTGACGAAGGCTGAACAATATGTGCTCTGTTGCTTACTAGGAGTTATGAGAGTCGTGATTATGACGACGCCTCAGAAGGAATTCTATGAGGGCGAGAAGTTCACCTATTCCCAACTGATCTTGTTCTTTAAGCATCAGCTTAAAGTCAAGATTAGGACGGAAAGGCGGCGGCTCCCTTCATCAGAATTTGGCAAAAGGTGGGTAAATCTTGCGCGAATGTCTAGAGTGAAAGGGGCTGACCTAGAGTGACATTTGGATGTCGGTTAGGTACAGGATTTTGTCCTAACAGGGTTGAACAGAGGCAACCCTCCCAGATATTAGGCTAGTCTAGGTTTTCTATTTTGAATCTTTAGTTTCCCGTTTTCCCTAATCTTTCTTTTATTTAATTCCCTATCCCCTCCTTCGTTAGGTGGTCACTGATGTCAGTTCTCTGGTGGATGCGTGGCGCCTTTCGTTTCGTGTGTGTGATTTTTCGTATTTGTTGTTGTGTATGAATGTGTGTGTGCCTGTGTGAATTCTTGAAGATATGAATGTTTTCCTGAATTTTTCATAGTCCCGCATTGATTTCGTCCGGTTAACTGATGTTTCTGCCACATGTATGGTTTGTGGTTTTTTTTTATTACTAACACATTGTTTGTTTAGTTTCTTGTCAATATTTAAGTCATATTGTACATATTCATTTGGGGATCTTTTTAAAAATTGTTGTTTTATGCCACTCCTCCCACGAACAATATCTGTACATAGGGGGACTAGTTAGGACTTCATAGAGAATCTGAGGTATTATGGTGGACGCAGTAAGAAAAGGAAGAGTGAATGTGTTGTTTTGGTTATTGGAATATTGTTGGTATGTTTGGGTCCGTGTCGGGGACTAGCTAAGTTTAGAATTAAGACAGCAGAAGACCGTCTCTCCCCAACCCACTTTTAGGCCTTGTGTCACATTTTGTACCATTTGTACAAATAAGTATCGTTTAGGGCGGAGTCTCTTTCGGGGAGCTAAACCGACTCTGAACCCGTTTATACGGGTTCAAAGGCATATTTTTGGCCGTTCCCACGGGCTCGGAGATCCCACGTTAAACAGGCCTTGTACCACATGATGCCCTCGTGTGGGGGTTACTAAATACTATTCAGTCTGAAGTTTTAAGTGAAGTCCGTCAGAAGTCTGTCAGTCAGTCAGTAAGTGCGAGTGAGAGTCAGTCGCGTGCAGACAATTACTACTAAACCTGATTGTTCGTAATAACACTTTCTACTTCTCTGTATATATTCCTGTTTGTAATATATCTGTGTTATTCCATATCTGTGTTCGAGTTCTTTTTTATTTGTTCTACCTTGGACTATCACCGTGGTAACAGGACCATAACTTGTTATAGCTGATGTATAACACAACGTATACTTTTGATACCGAATAGTATAATCAGGTTACATTTTTCAACTCGCTAGTTGTCGTGAATCGTAAAAAAAAAAAAAAAAAAAAAATGGTGTGTTTCTGCGTGTGTAATTTTCTTAATCTATAATGACTTGTACCATAAAAAATCATAACGTCATCATTCTGGGTCCATCTCGACATCTCACACAATGCCACTTATGTCTTGAACCTGAATATGACCAGCGTATATTCGAAGATGTCGAAGGATGAGTTTCGCTCTTACTGGTCTTGAACGCCAGCGGGGGATTACCTCAGTAACCCTGAATTTTCGCTTACCTGGCGATTGGCTCGGAATCGGCTGCCTTTCAACAACAAGGCCTTCATATAATGCTTGGCGGATTTGCCAGACTGTGAACGGTGTGGCCTTGATTTAGAAGAAATGACTTCGCACGACTTCTACCATTGTCCCCGGGTCCGCCTATTATTTGACCATGTTGGCGAGCAGACGGTTCGTGTCGCTCCCAAAAAGCTTGTGCCCATTGATCTCGCATATGCGTGTGACAATGTGTCGCCACCGTATTCCGTTGTGAAACGTATGGTGTTTCTGACGCTGCTGACCATGGCCCGAATGGTGATTTGGACCACGCGACAGGAGGAAGTCTTGCGGGGCACTCGTCTTTCTAATCAAGATTTGATCTGATTCTTTGAGCATCAGCTGAAGATGAAGATTAGAACTGATAGAAAACGATTGCATTTGACAGTCTTCAGCGAAATGTGGGTGAAAGAGGTGAGCTTGGTTCGTTTGAACGGGGTTAGCCTTGATTTTCTCTTTTAGATCAAGCCTACGTCACATCGGGGTGGTTTCCTGCGGAACCCTTCTTTTTGTTAGGTTAGACAAGCTTTTGTGTGCCTAGTTAATGTGTGTAAGTGTTGTTTCCGGCCTGTTCTTAGCCATTTTTTGGTTATGATCCAGCCTAAAACCCCCAACTTCCCTAGGTTTATTTTTACCCCCTTTTTTATCACGACTGGGTCAGCTTTATAATTTCCCAGGCCCGTATGATTTTTATCCTTCCCCTCTCCCTTTAGCGGGAGCGCCTCTTGATTTTCTCCATTTGGCAGAATACAGCGGCCTCTCTGTTTTGAGGGTTGAACGGGCCCCACTAATATCAGTTATGTTTAATTTGATTTGTGTTTATATTTTAGTTTGTTATTGGTTTCATCTCCCTCCCCTCTCATGTTTTCATCATAGATTTTTATATATATTTTAGCATCAGTAAATTTTTGGGGCGCGTTTTGTAGGTCTCCCTAGTAAAAATGAGGTATTGTCGTGTATGGAGAATTGATTGATGACTGACGAGTTCTTTTGGTGAATGTAAGAAATTGTAATGAATGAATGGGTCGTGAATAGGATTAACTAGGTATAAAATAGTTAGTGATGAACAGCCTCAAACTCTCCCCATTTTGGCCTTGTGCCATAATTGTGTATTTTGTACAATAAAGGACGAGTTGACTACGTGTACGTTTTCTCTGTATGAAGCTTTGCCGAATCGCAAATTTTCATCCGAGTTGTTTGACAGATTCTGAACCCGTCTAGGCAGGTTCAAAGGGTATATTTTTTGGCCGAGCCTACGGGCTCAGAGAAACCCGCGTTAAACCCGGCCTTGTGCCTCATATATTCCTCGTGGGAGGAACTGTTAAATATTGTAGAAATGTTGACTACTATACTTATCCGACTACCAGGAGGCATTCGAGAAAACTATCAAAATCCTAACATCGGGTTTATTCATGACGCACTATGACCCGAACCTCGAGATCGTAGTTGCTAACGACGCAAGCTCTCATGGAATAGGAGCGTGTATCCTTCATAAAATGCCCGATGGAACGCAAAAGCCCATCGCTCACGCATCAAGGACCCTGCTTCCAGCGGAAAAAAAAAACAACTATTCTCAAATAGAGAAAGAGGCATTAGCGACCATTTATGCAGTCGGGAAATTTGACCGTTACATATAGGGAAGATTTTTCACACAACAAACGGACCATAAACCGCTACTTAGTATTTTCGGGTCAAAAAAAGGATTACACGGTTGTACGGCAAACAGACTACTGAGGTGGGGAACAATTCTCCTAAATTACAACTTCAAGTTGGAATACCTCCCCTCGAAAAAAATGTCTCACCCTGACGGACTTTCCAGACTGGCTCCAAGACATAGGGAACCCCTATAAGATTCTGTGATCGCTTCACTACGAACGGAGTGGGAAATAAAAAAAAAAAAACTTTATTGTGTAGCACTATGAGAGAACTTCCTGTGACTCTACAAGAAATAAAGAATGAAGCCTACAATGATGAATTCATTAGCACAACAAAGAAAAACATTTCAGAAAAGGAGCAACACATTTCAGACAGTATTTCTCTATGTGACGAGGTACTCCTCTACAGTGAGAGAGTCGCTTTTCCAAAAAATCTAAAGAAAAGAATCCTGAAGCATTTTCATATTGGGCATCCGGGGAAAACATAGGATGAAAAGTCTAATACTGGCCTAAAATGGACCAAGACATCGAAAATATGGTCAACACATGCAAGGGGTGTGCATTGGCGGCAAAAGCACCACCTATCACACATAAACCGTGACCAAAGATGGATCACCCTTGGTCAAGGATACACGTGGAGTTTACAGGGCCGCTATTGGGATTCTACTATCCAATTGTAGTAGATAGGTATTCAAAATGGCTGGAAGTGTTCCGACGCAAAAATCCCACTACAGAAGCAACAATAAGCTACCTTCACGAATTATTCGCTTGTTTTGGGTTAGTAGATTGCTTGATCAGTGACAACGGAACTCAATTTACTTCGACCGAGTTCTGTCAGATTTTTTACATAAGACACATTACGATCCCCGCATATCACCCGAAGTCGAATGGTCAAGCAGAACTTTTTGTTGACACCCTTAAAATAGCCCTGAAAAAAGCTTTCGGTACCCCAAAAGAAAAGGCTCTGCAGCAGATTTTACAGGGTGAACTTTACTTTAAAAAACTTGACTCTAAAAAGCAACCGATTTTGTTAAAAATCAATAGGTACCCAGAAGTTAGGTCTGCTAATGTCTCAGTCATGTCTGACCGAAGTTTCAGACACCTTAAAGAGGCAGAAGATAAAGATTGACATTGCATTTAAACATTTGAATGTCAAAGTTGAATGGAAAGCAAGAAGCCGGAAGAGAGTTCCACAAGAGAGAAGTGCGAGTGAAGAGATTGCTAGCATAGAACTTACGGATACATGTAGCCATATCAACTGTAAGTTGTTGAGATCTTGACTTCAATCTTCTTACATATGTACCATGTTCCCTCAGCATGTAGCCGATGATGGCTTTCTACAAATTCAGGTCGTACACAAAAAGTTCACGGTTAATCTGTCAAATTTTTGCTCTTGGTCTGATAAATTTTAATTATTTAAAGAAAATCTTCTCGAATTTTCTCGACCCACTTGCCAATCTAAGACGTCCATAAATACGATCAGTCCACATCAATGACTATTTTCAGGTACTTTTCAAACGTTTCACTTTGTTCAAACGTTACTTTCCTGAGAGAGAAAACAGGAGAGGAAGGGAGTGAAAAAGACAGCGAGAGAGAAAAGTAAGAAAATGTAAGAAGAGACAGAAAAAAGAGAGAGAGTGAGGAGAAAAGAGAGGGGGAAACAGAAAAGAGAGTTAGAGAAAGAAGATAGAGAGTGTGAGAGAGAGAAAAGAGAGGTAGAGATGAGAGAGAAAGATCAGTCCATAATATTGTCTATTTTCAGGTACTTTTCAAACGTTTCACTTTGTTCAAACGTCACTTTCCTGAGAGAGAAAACAGAAGGAGAGGAAGGAAGAGAAAATAGAGAGAGAGAGAGAGAGAAAAAGACAACGAGAGAGAAAAAAAGAGGTGAGAAAAGTGAGAGAGAAAGGAAATAGAGAGAGAAAGAAAGATCAGTCCACAATATTGTCTACTTTTAGCTACTTTTCAAACGTTTCACTTTGTTCAAACGTTACTTTCCTGAGAGAGAAAACAGAAGGAGAGGAAGGGAGAGTAAATAGAGAGAGATAAAAGGACAGCGAAAGAGAAAAAAGATGGGAGAAAAGTGAGAGAGAAAGCAAATAGAGAGAGAGAGAGAGATCAGTCCGCAATATTGTCTACTTTCAGCTACTTATCAAACGTTTCAATTTGTTCAAACGTTACTTTCATGAAAGGGAAAAGAGAAAGACAGAAAGGGAGTGAAAAAAGACAGCGAGAGAGAAAAGTGAGAAAAAGAAAGATGAGAGAGAAAAAAGACAGAGAGTGATAGAAAAGAGAGGGTGAAAGAGAAAAGAGAGGGAGAGAAAGAAGATAGAGAGTGTGAGAGAGAGAAAAGAGAGGGAGAGATGAGAGAGAAAAAGATCAGTCCACAATATTGTCCACTTTCAACTACTTATCAAACTTTTCACTTTGTCCAAACGTTATTTTCCTGAGAAAGAAGTAGAATGAGAAAGAGCAAAGAAAGAAAAAAAGAAAGAAAAAGAGAGAGAGAGAGAAAATAAAGGGAGAAAAGAGAGAAAAAAGAAGGAAAATAGAAAGATCAGTCAACATTATTGTTCACTTTCAGCTACTTGTTAAACATTTTACTTTCCTGAGAGAGAAGGAGAGAAAATGAGAGAAAAAAAGAGAATGAAAAAAGAGAGAGAAAAATAAACAGAGACAATGAAAGGAGCGTGAAAGAAAAGTGAAAGAGAGAGAGAGAGAGAGAAAAGAGAGAGAAGAGAGAAGAGAGTAAGTAAAAATAAAAGCAAACACAAAGAAATACAATGATTGCATATCGTTTAAAAATATATTTTTCATATTGCGAAATAAGATAACTTAATAGGTTTATTTATTAAAATAGAAAAAAATCATTTTTAATTTTATTTGGAATTTTAATTACCATTACACTCTTCCTCTTCATCTTTTTGATGGAGCCAATATATGGCACTCTGTCTTTACTCCCCAAATCGAAGGAAGGATTCTATTTCTTTTTAAATCGGACATGAGTAAAGATGTTATACACATAGATATATTACTTTTATAGACCGATTGTAAACCTAAACGCATGCATTCCTAAAAGCAACACACTTAGAAACACAGGTATTATTTGATATTTCATACTTACCAGCGTACACAAGACTACAGACACTTAGAGAAACATTAGAAAAACAATGAAAGACACTTTGGGACAATCATTGTTTTAGCACGGCATTCTTTCTGGGGATAAAAAACAAAACAAAAATCAATTAAAAACAATAAAGCGTCATTCATTAATTTTCTTTCATTAATCTCTTCTTTACGAATTAAACTTCACCTTTCCATCAAATGCTATCATAAAAGATGACTTAACTATGCACTTTTAAAATCAAACCGGTTTTTCTCACCCTGCGTATTTTCGGAGTTGACGTCAAATATGACTGGTTTGGTTTTATTTATTTAGGTAACTCCACGAAATCGCTAAAATATAGAGCATAGTCTGATGAAAAAGACGCCAAACTTTATGAAAACAAAATTTTATCGTCTAAATGCTTATATTTTTATAAAGAGAAAAGACGAAAGTTTTTTTTAATTATTTTTTAAAATTTTTGCTTCTTTTTAGAACATTCTAAATTTTGATTAAAAAAACCTTGTTTCTCTTTGTACCGACAGGGGCTACTAAATAACATAGATAATTTTTAGTACATTTTTTTTGTATTACACACATTAATTTGGAAAATCTTGAAAAAATAAAAATAATTATCAGATGTTAATGAAGCTTTCAGAAACTATTCAAAGATGATTGAAATTATTATAAATATCTTTTTTTTATTAAAGTCATGGCAGAAATATTTTTTTTTATATTTATTAACACCCCCATAACTAATTTTATGAAAAACTCTAGAAATTCCAGCGCGTCAACCTTAGTGATTACAATAGTTAAAAGCACAAGGCTTTTAAAAATGCAAACCATGTTTTTTTTTGTTTTCTTTTTTAATTAGCTCCACGGTACCTAAAATCAGCTCCTGAATTGTAACATACAAAACTTAATAAAACAAATATATTATTTAATTTCAAATGCTTTTATTTGTTTTTAGTTGTTTATATGATTATGGACAATATTTTCCGAAAGCAAAAAAATTTTTCAATGAAAATTGAATTTTTAATACAATTATTTGTTATTTCTTTAATTATAATAGATTTTTACATTAAGTTTTTTAAAAATATTATAACATTAGTTAAAAGCAACGTCAACCTTTCAAAGTGTCCATATGAGATTGTCATTGTCTAGCGCTTTGAAAATTGTATCATTTGAACCAATCAGAAGATACGCAGTAATTAAAAAAATGTAATTTTTGTGCTTATAATCGCGCGTAATTATAAAGTACGGAAGACCAACCAGGATACAATTTAGTTGCATTATTTGAGTTCAGCATTGTTCTCCGCTGTTTAGGCCTTTACTTTTGCGAAACACGTATGGAGAAGTTAATTTGAATTTTCAATTTCAACTGAGAAGGGTACCTATAAGTATCAGTATAATCTTATGAAATTTAACTACTGCTAAACTTTAATTTATATGATCTTATTTTGATATTAATCTCAGTTATGACATTTTTCCATAAATGAAATATCAAAATTAATAATAAAATGAATGAAAATACAAATAACACAGTAAAATGTAATAAATGTACATAAAATTATAGCATTTTATGTACACTTCTGATGAAATTTCATAAGAAAGGTACCTATAAATTAATTAGATACCTTTTTCTTATGAAATTTAATCTCACTCTGAACAGATTTATTTTTTTATTTCTTTATACTTTCCATAAAGCATCGTAAAGATGAAAGCTAAGTACGAAAAAAAAAAAAAATGAAAGCTATGAGCGTTGAAAGTTTTCCTTAAAATTAACGAGGTAAATAATTTGATCACTTAAATCTAAATAATTTCACGTCCTTCCACCCGTAGAAAGAATTATCGTCCGTAGGTTATTTAAACGTCATGAATCTGTCTTTCGTCACTTGTCAAACTACGCGAAAGGTTATGACCTGCTTTGTTATATTTTCAAATTAAATTTTTTCGACGCAGAAGCTAAGTTAAGCTTGGTTTAAAATATTTTAAATAAACATTATAATTTCTGATTTTATTAAAATCAGTTTTGAAAAAATGATAATTGATTTTTAAAAGAATATCAAATTCAGAATTTCAACTTTTTTATCAAATCGAAAAAAATGATTGGAAATGATTGATTATCTGTCCTTTTTTTTTTTTGACAAAAAAGAACAAGATTTTTAACGAAAATTTCGGACGTGCTAGGAACGATTAAAAAATGTAAACAAATACCACAAACATACTTTGATCTTTCCTCTTTAATAATAATATGAACATTTAGACGATAAAAACTTGTTTTCGTCAAGTTCGGCGTCTTTTTGTCATGCTATGCTCTTTTTGTTTACATTTCGTAGAGGTACCTATATTTATTAAAATGATTTCTTAATGTTTTATTTCTCTCGCTTTTTGTTTGTTTTGTTTTGTGCTTCTTTTTCTATTTCTTTTATTGTATTCATGAAAACTTGTTTAAATGTTGTGTTTGTGGTGATTATAAGGAGGTGGAATACCTACACTGTATGTTCAATATATCCATTTTAAAATAGAAACCTTCGAATGTTTAGAGCGTTTAAATTCAGTCATATTAATCAGTAAGAATAGTTCTTATCATCCGCAGACAGTTTCACAGAATTTCAGTGACTGATTGTTTCAAGCCGGGATGGAAACCCGACTGATTTGGCATCAGTCAGAGATATATACCCACAAGGTTATCGTCGCACGGAAGAAAGAAAGAGAAATTTTAACGTTTTTTTATGCGAAATATGCCAGTGTTCCGTAGAACTCAATTCAATTCTGTTGAAGAGCAATGCTTTAATAGCGGTACTAAAAACAGCTGCACCTAAAAGGAAGAATCCAATTGCCTAAGGAAACCTGTCAGTCGAAAACTGGATTGCGAGTCAGATCTAAGAAGCTATAATGCATCATGATGTTAATATTTTAAATAGAAAAAGCTTTTACACACATCTCTATCCAAAAAGGTAAATATTTGATTACACTTAGAATTCAAATGAAACGTAGCATTAATATCTCAATTTCGATTATTTAAAATTATCTAAGAATTATAGATGAGCAAATTCAAAAAAAAAATGTCCTCAGTTATTATCATAAACAAAATAATATTTCTGAAAATAACAACAGTAAAACATGGTGTACTGCTGCAATTTATACGCAATAATAATTAACGTACATAAAATAAACGTACATCCCTGACAGACTTTCTCAGATGTACACGCATACTTTTTCTGCTATACTAACGCAATTAACTCCCCCTTGATTTTTCGTTTTATACAGGTATAATCCATATATATATATATATATATATATATATATATATATATATATATATATATATATATATCTGCGAACGTCCTTGATGCCTGCCAATCCTTAGCAAAAGCTTTACCCGCACCTAGGCTCGTCAAACCATTCCCTAATTTGATTGTCCCCTGATGTACCATTTCATAGATCGATTTTCATTACGAGAAGGCAGAGTGGTTCAGCTTTTGATTCTCCTTGAGTGATACTCTCTTTTCAGCCTTCTTCAAGCATGCTGCCTCCAAAACGGATGCCATTATCTCTGAATGGATCCTTTTTTGCATGGAGAGTTTTATATCCCCCCTGCAAATTCCAATAAAAAATAACAAACACTCAAGCTCTAGTCACCCCTGAATGTGCTGCAACCATAACTCACCGGAACCACTACTTCAATATCTATCGTAAAGAGCGAAGTAGTTTGGCCCTTATGGTATTCAGAATTTCCCGCAATCGTTGCAAAAGATTTATAGAAAACACCAAATGCAGTTACTTACAAGCAGTCCGGTCCAATGTTGAAAACAAACAAATTGGATGCCGTGAACTGTGAAAGATCACCAAAAAAAAAAAATCATTAACAGAGGCAAAGCGGCTGTACCCACAATTATAAATGACCCCGAGGTCATATCTTCCTCGACAGGCAAGACGAACAACTTAGGCTTGATCTTTACCTCATACTCAAATGTAGAGCATCCCCATCCCCATCCCAACTGTCCACGTCTCATTGAGGACAATCTCAGATATATTATCATTACAGAACTAGTCTCTAGATTTATCAAAAGCCTTGACTCTAAGGAAGCCACTGTCCCAGATAAAATTATAATAGTAGTTAAGAATATTAACCCGGAATTATCCACAATCCTCGCTAAATTATTTAACCGCTGTTGAAAGAGAAATCTTTCTCAGTTCTATGGAAAGTGTCAGGCTTATGCCCAGTAATGAAGAACACGGGTGTGCGATCTCCACCCTTTCCCAGTACAGACCCATCAGCTTCCTAAGTATCATCAGTGAGCTCTCTGAGACCATAATCAATGAGAAGGTCGTCGAGCACCTAGAAAAGAACAACCTCTTCAACGTCTAGGAGTGTTTCGATCGACCCAATCCATTACCGATGTGCTAACTACCATCACGCACAGAATTAGTGAAACTCTTGACAACAAATGCACATCGAAGACTATAGCACGTGATATCTCGAAGGCCTTTGACAAGGTATGGCACAAAAGTTAACTATACAAGATTTCCAGCTATAGAATCACTGAAAAGGTATTCACGATTATAAAATCCTTCCTAACAGGTAGGTCCATGAAGGTATTTATTAAACGCCGCTCCTTAGGAGCACTAGTGGTCAACACAGTCGTTCCTCAGGGTTCGCCTCTCGGAGCAATCCATTTTTTTATTTACTTAAATGATCTGCCTAAGAATACACGCAGATCATTTGTAAACACCTATACCGATAATACGACTATATAAGAGCGAGCCTCTAAAACTCTTGATGGACAGAGATTGGCAACTGATCGCTTATCCGATTTAGCACAAACTACCGAGTACGGTAATAACTGGCTTGTTACATTGAATGCTTCGAAAAAGAAACTAGTTAATTTACACCATCGGCGAGTGGACCCTGAACTACAAGTCACGATGAAAGGATGTTCTCTTGGAACTCATACATATACGATCCATTGCTAAGGATGTACGTAAAATGATCTGATCCCTGTACCGCTCCATTAAGTTCCTGACTCCTCCTTCTATCCTCTACCTTAATAAGGGTCATGTCAGGCAAAAGATGGAATACTTTTGTCATATCTGGGCTGGTGTTGTCATAACCTTGCTCTCCACTCTTAATAGAGACCAAAAGTATCCCTTCCCGAAGTAGTGTAACTGGTTTTTACCACACCATCTCCCCTTTTGAGACTTACTTCATACAGAAGTTATACTTTTTAGGTAAAAAGATCCAACATTTCTGTGGACTGTCTCTTCCTTTTACCGGAGCTATCTGGGACATAGGTACATCGAAAAAACGTCATATAAAAGCACCATCAGCCTCTTCTCTCGGGTGCTCTGTTCATCCGAGTACCTTTTTTTAATGTCGATGTCATTCATGTACACATTTAGACCCATTTATCATGTACAATCAATTTCTGAGACGTCTCTCAACTACGTCATCTACCCAGAATTCCTTTCCATTTTTGTATGTTCGAAAGAATAATTTTTCGCCGGGTTTCAAGTATTTTTGGCTATCGTATTTTTTCTTATTTTCAAAGTTTTATTCGGCATCAATTTGTCAAAGACCAATCTAACTTGAGAAAGAAATAGGCACCGCCAAGTAATCACTATTGCTACAATAAATGTCATAACTGATCTAGTATACTACTTTGACGAACTATTAGGTCATTAGTTCTCAGTTTTGCATGCGACTTCTTTCTTTCCTCTAATGCCTCTCAATACTAATTTATATAAGTGTACAATAAACAAAAATGAAATAAAAACATCTGAGAAAATAAAATTATATTCTTCATATTAAAGCGCATTTCCTTTCGAAATATCAATAATATATTAGTCACTAGGAATCAAAGATTTTACAAATATCTTAAGTTGATACAAACTAAACCTTCATTTTGAATCACAACATTAAAACGTTATAGCTAGGTACAATTATTTTCCAAAGTGAGTCTTAGGAAAAGCAATAAAACCTTGCCGACTATACAATATTTATTGCATTATCATAAAAATCATTTTCACCATATTGGTGTCATTCAAATCCATCTTATCATCTAAGAAAAGCAATTATCAATAGGGGAGAGCTCCAGTGAAAAACGCTGTAGCAGGTAGGGTCTTAGTGCTTTATCCTACAACAAGATTGGCCTCTTTCAGTTCATCATTGATGTTTTCAACCTTTCATATATCAGCGGGAAAAAAAAATCACAATTTTAAATCTACTATAAGTTGAAAGAGGTACTTGACTGATTCACTTTGTAAAGTTTATTAACATTTTGCAGGTTGTTTAAAGGCAAAAATTGAATTATTTTTAGATTGTAAGAATGTTTGAAATAATAATAATTTAGTGATACAAGTTTTATTAATGAACTTAATACGTAATATGTCCGAACCCTTCACATTACGCTGCCGCATCCACATCAAAAGTGGAATTGGAGTCAGTTTTATTCGGGGAACACCTTTCTAGTTATCTTGATTTCCAACAAGATCTTGGTCGTGGCATTGTTTGTCAATGTAGAATGTTGAGCCTCACTTTGGAACCTCACACAAATATTGGGAATAAAATTAGCGATATGCCATAAAATATTATTCAGAGTTCAGCTGGTACAAAGTAAAGGAAATGCAGAATTATGTACAGAATTGTTTAACTCTTGAGTCTCATATTGTATAATTTGACACTTTCTGCTACAGCAGTAGGTAAAACCTTCTACATAGTGCATCAGAAATAGTTCGCATATAACAGTAAAGCGTTAGCTAGATAAAGATACCATTGCTGCAAATATCTCGCCATGACTTGACAGGTTTTTCTGCCTCGCTCTGTACTTTGAAAAGATATTGGTGGCTTCGTTGCCGATGAACCAAGATCGTGATTTACAATGGAGAAAAGTGAATGGTTGGATTAAACCGGTGTAGGAATTAAAGGCAGTGAAAAAGATGCAATATTTCATTAAGCTATTCACAAATTTACAGATGTATGGAAAATAAGTTTACATAAAGTCGAAAATTGTACTATTTACATTATTCGGACTATCGTTCTCATCTTTGTTGCCATATTTATTACAACGTTTCGGCCGTTGTACACTCCGGCCTTCCTCAGGTTGTTGGAATGTCGAACTGAACACTTTGTTTCGCTCGCTGCGGTAGACTGTTCTAATTCCACGGGCCATGTCTAACGGATATCAGTTATCAGTTATCAGTTATCTCTTGTTAATCCCCCTCTCCACGTTCTCCACTGCCTTAACCAGGTGCTGATTCCTTAAGTTTACGAATTTTTCAATGACGTTTTTTGTCTATGATTTTAACCATGATCTCACGGAGAACAGCGATCTCCCTTTTCTCTCCATATATGGTCAACCACGCCTGATATTTCTACTTCCCCTCGTGTTACAGCTTTCCGGTGTTCTTGAAGCTTTACCTTAAGGGGGCAGCATGTCTCTCCTTTATATTTCTTTCCGTAGATGCACGGGATGGTGTACACACACATTTAGAATTTCTCGAATCTAGTTTCTTCACATATATTTACCTCAACAATCAATTTATTTCCGATATATTGATGGTGCTCTATTAACATATTCCCGTCATAGTGACTTAACGGATTTTGTAGATAAACTAAACAAAGTTGAATATGAAATATAATTTACATACAAAATGGAGAAAATAATACTTTACCTTTCTTAGATATCATGTTAAACCGAGCTAACTAAAACTTAGTATTCACCGAAAATCAACTAATAAAATAAATTAATAATCTTCTATACAAATCATAAAAACAAAATAAAATTCGGAATGATCATTGGATTCTTTTTAAGAGTTTTCGGAATTAGCATCCCTCAATATTTACAAGAAGAGGATAAATGTATTGAAAATATTTTCAAGACTCTTCAATAGCCTATTTTATAAAATATTCCAAAATAGAAAAGCTGTCCTTCTTGACAAACCCAACGAATCAAATAAAATATGATTTCAGCAAGTAACTCCATCACAAATACCACCGAAAAAAATGATCTAAACTCAACATAAAATTTGCCACAGCTACATTTAAATCAATAACAGACTTAATCAATATAAAACAATACAAGCCAAAACTTGAAGGCGGAACGTAAACTATGAATTTCAATGATTGTCAGAAAGTATATATTGGAGAAAACTCAAGAAGTTTAAGCAAAAGATTATATGAACACAAAAGGGACGTTTTAAAAACAATACACAAAACGTATTGGTTGTTCACCGTAACGAAACTTACCACAATTTTGATAGAAAAAATGCTACTATGAATTTCAATGATTGTCAGAAATTATATCTTGGAGAAAACCGTTTCATGTAACAACAAAGTAAATCGTTGGATTTGATTAGGTAATTTAATCTAGTGCCCCTCTTATCCTAACTAATCTCTACGCATTTTTCTTATAGTTGTGTCTTTCATTTCAACCTAACGAAGACGAACGAAAACAGGTCGGCAAAATACGTCGTTTATAAGATTTTCGACTGATCATCTCCATTTTTGTCTTGAATACATTTATATATCCTACAAATGTACATTATACGCGCGCACACACGTGTGTGTGCGTGTGAGTGTGTTTTTAAATATCTTATTTATAATGGATACAAACTTATCAATAACACATTTAAAAAAAATATATTTCGATTCGCATTATATTTTTTTCGTCTCGGATGCTACCTGAATTTTACCAAAAACAAAATAATTCCCATGCCTGAAGATGACTGAATGTACAATCGAAAGTACTTTAGAGAAAACCGGAAACAAGAGATAAACTTCTACTCCTGTCCCCTAAACCCGGAAGGATTGTGAACTGGGTGATAGGGGGTTTCATTTTTTTACCACAGTGAGATGCAATTTTCACTCGAGCAGCTTCTTGGGACGAGCTACTGCCTTGTGCAACTGGTTCCAAAGAGTTTGCTTAACCAGTTCAAGTCTATGGTTAACCGTTACCGTCCACACATAAATATCTCTCTACCTCTAATAAATTAGACAACAAAATGTCATATTACATTTACTCATTCTACAGTTTTTAATGAAATCAACATGTTTTGGGGTTTTTAAGGCCAAAATTTAATTTTCTTCGGAGCTTTGAAATAATAAGAATATGTTATTAGGCATTCACAACTACATATATGGTATATGATGCACAAACTTTGTGCATATAGATGTTTGTGCCGGCATAATTACTCGAGGCGTTTCTGCTGTAGTTTTCTTGAAGTTATATTTCGGAAGACTGTCTGCTCTCTTTACGAAATTGTAGGAAATTATATAAATTAATGTAATTTCATGTTGATTTTTTGGTTGATTTAGTTTATGTCATATTAATCTCTATGTGTTATTTAATACCGAAATGTATGCCTTCAACTACAGATAAAATGTAATGTTGGTTATTTTGCTAAAAAATGTATGCTTCGGTGCTGGATTTTATCATAAAAAAAAAGACTTTTTTTTCTGATCGGTCTGCTTTGTTTCTGCGGACAGAGCCGTTTTTGACGACATCTCGTCGGGTGTTTTAGCGGGTGGTTGGAATGCCATCCTTGATTCCGACTAATAGGGTCAAATTCGGTTACTAACAACCGAGACGTGAACAATCTCGGGATTTTTTCAAGTTGAATCGTGTTGATAAGTACCAGAACGAAAACACTCGGGAGGTTGTATAGATTTGTAATATAGCGGCTCGGCCAAGGAGGGTCGTTTTAGGAACTCGACTGAGATAAGTCTAAGGTTAGGATGGCTGGCTTCAGGAAATTCAACTCATCATTGTTTGCTGAGCAAGATCTCCGAGACCAGCGGCTACTAATGCTACAGCGGGAACTGACGGGGGCTGTAGTTGGGAATATGTGCTGGGATAAGTTAAAATTTAAAATAAGAACGTTTATTGCAGATTATAGTCGTCGGTTCAATCTAGATAGATTAGCGTCGCAAACATCTTGTGAGCAAAACGTTGATCGGGCGACTAAATCCTGTGAGAGTAGGGACGTAGCTTTAGCTAGGACATAGTTGGCCTCATTGCGTCTCAAGGAAGATCAAGCTCTGGTAGTTAGGGCTAGGTTAAAAATAATATCCCCGGAGGCAACGAATATAACCGCTGAACTGTGTTCATAAGAAGTTCGGAATGCAACTCAGCGACATATCGCGTGACTGGAAACCTTGGCAGATGCGAGTATTCGTCAATACTCTTCAACAGGGAGTACGGTCTGAGTACTGCTCAGTTCGACGACTCTTAAGCCAACTTTCTCTGCCTTCAGGCAGGTGAATGGCTGGCTGCGAAGGTCCCATTACAAAATATGAAATCTGAGAAGCTTGAAGAAGGATAGACGGGACAAATTTCCAGGATTAGATGGTCTACCCTACGCATTGTACTTGAGGCAGTCACCCGTTTTTGTTCTATTGAAGTAGTGGTTTATACTTCAACGCTTCACCAGGGTTATAATCAAGTTGTTACTCAAGGAAAAGAAAGGTTGGTATGGGGTACATAACTTTCGTTCTTTAACTATAATAATACTGTGTTTAAGAATTTAGGCAAGATCTTAGCCAAACGTTTGCAGGTTGTCCTCCCTTGTCTGATTGGCTCCAACCATACTTGAACTGGGAAGGGCAGGACTATACATATGGTACGCGTGTACATAGAACAAGTCGACAGTGAAGCCACGTGGATCAATTTCGATCAGTCCAAGGCATTCGATAGTGTCGACCATCATTTCCTGCATACAGTCCTTTCGGAGGCCGGTTTCAGGCCGTACTTTAGCACCTGGATCTGATTTCTGAATATTACTCTTGGTTCGCTGGTGGAAGTATTGTCTCAACCTATTCGTCAATGTTGTCCACTTTCGTCTTTGCTTTATGTTCTGTTGTTAGAACTTTTATTTCTAGTCGGGGGTTCTAGAGATGTCCGAGGTCGCTGCTTGCCTGTGGTCTCGGACGAAGTATACCCGAAGTCTACCCGATTTTCCTTTCCGTGCTTCCATTTCCGTCTAGCCCACTAATGACATTAGTAAGGCTTTTGTTCTCGTGGGGAAGCAACATCTAAAAAGAATAGGTTTAAATATGAACATACGTATATTAGCTAGGAATTTGATATAATTGTAGTCAAGTCAGTCAGAAGCGAACAACAAAAGTTAAAGTGCGAATAGCGTCGCAATTAACAGCTTGGGAAGAGGAATCGGTAAGCAGATTTCAAATCCCGGTCTTGTATGTTGCATTAATTTTCGCACCAACACTAATTAGTTAAAGGATGGATTCATTTATTGTCTATCCAGATGGAGGTTAAAGAGTAACGAATCTGGTCTATCCAGGCTAAGGTGGCAGGCAGATCAGAATAAAAAACATCTCTGGATTCAAGACCGTGGAGAATGCAGTCAACACTATGTTTACTGAAGAAATTATGGAAATTCACAGATAAAATATATGCGGGGGGGGCATGATTGCCTACATCGTTAAGGGACATGTCATAAAAATACGTGAATCATTTTTTTTATTTTAAACATTTCACCACAAGGAAGTCAATAAAGTGACTAAAATGAAAAGAGAGAATAAAAGAAAAAGAAAGAAAAATATTAAGATGAGAGAACAATAAAAGAACGGCAATTAAGAAAACAGAAAATAAAGAATGTTATTGAATTTAAAAGTTTAGAATATCAAAATTAATTGAAAATCAAAAGCCGGAAGGAAGATCCACAAGCGAGTAGTGTGACAGAAGAAACAATTAACATAGAACTTACGGTTACATCTAGCCACTTCAAGTATAAAATTATGAGATTTTGCCTGCAATTGAATAGTACGCGAAAATTCATGAAGTCTAGGTACAAAAGAGGAAAGCTCATCAGAACAATCAGCATATATTTCTAGAAAAGGCGCTAGGAAAGGGTGGGGAAGACACTGAAGTCTCGGACGAGATGCCAGGTGAAGACCAATAAAATTGCAGATAGTTTTTGAATTATAAATCTCTAAATGCCTGGCAGAAGCACTGGACAAGATTCGACAGCAATATTCGATGCATAGACGAATGGTAAACTAGTAAGAATAATATCTTTAGCAGTAAAATACACTTGTGAATACTGTTTCATTTTTACTTTAACTGTTTAAGACTAAGGTGTATTGTGTCGCGATAAATGTAATCATTAGAATGAATGAAATATCAGCATGCATTTGTTTAATAAATCCTACTTGTAAAATCCTGATTGAAGCACAAGCAACTATTCTCTAAATAAATGTTTACATTTTCTGTGCGTTTTTGTACAACATATTTATACAACATGGATATTCATTATCGTCGCCTTTATTCAAAAATTTAATTTCTTCTTTGCTGATTGCTTCCTTTATGATAATGTTGTCAAATATGCAAGTTTCACAGATTAGCTCACCTTTGTTACTATCTTGGAAGGTTGATTTTATAGAAAGGAATTATTCGTGTAGATTTCGGCGAATCCAAATCTTTCTTTCTACATTCACTCCTCCTATTTAGCTTTCTCCTGAAATAATTAGTAAATAGTTTGTGATGGAGGCAATCATTAGCAATATATACAGTGATCAATAGAGCGATAGATAATTCTAGAGAAAGTAAGGAATATACATTTAGATGAGGGTAAGGAAAAAGAAAAAAAGGTAAGAGGTAAGCAAGTGAGTGCAAGTTTATGTAGGACGGGAGGGGGAAAAGAGTGAATGATAATAGCTGGAGGGAGAAACAGTTTTAAAGAGAGAATCTGAGTGCTTACAATGAAAATGGCAAAATATTGAAATGGAGATAAGCAACAATTTATCTGAGAAAAAGAGAGAGAGAAAGAAGAGAAAGATATCAAGAGAGAGAGAGAAGAAAGTGTAAGTGAGAAAGAAAGAAAGAAAAAAGAAAGAAAGAAATACAGAGAGAAAGAAAGAAGAAAGAAAAAAAGTGAGAAAGAAAACGAGAAGCGGGATGGGTGTAGAAGTGAGAAAACAGATTTATAACTACAGCAAAAAGAAAGAGTAAATTGGAATCTGCAGAAAGTAGGTTATAAACTAACAATTTGTATTATGGACGGGAATCCGACCGAAGAGATGGAAATGGTCAAGTTTTTTTCTCTGCCCGATATTTTTATCATCTTTTAAAAGATAGCAACTGTTGATGACACCGACAAGTCAGCTTATAAAGTCGGCGGAAACATTTATGCGTATACATAAAAATTATTAAATTATTTTATTTCTAACTAGTGAATAAACATACTTTTCATATAAGTTGACTTCACTTTGTTAAACAGTTTTGAGCTCTTTTTATTTGAACTTAAAATCAACTCAATGTATGGTTTCCAAAGTACCGGGTTAACAAAACAATGCCAACAAAAACGATGCCCAAGTAGTAAGAAACTGGGTTGGGTGTGAAAAAGTATTTGTTGTTAACATTGTTTTTTCATTTGGTTTTTCCAGTTACAAGTCCTTTTTTAAAGCTGATCGGTCTTTGCTCATTATGTTTAGTTCTTTTTTCGTAACAGATTTAATGTTTAGTATAGAGCGTAGAAAAAATTCGCAGTGTGAGATAGGCATTAATTAAGGCCATGTAGCAAGATCAGCACGGTAAGGGCACTTCTTTAAAGTCTCGGAAGGGCGAAAATATTTTAAGTGATGTGATACAATTTTTGAATCAAGCATGGGCAACGACGGGTCATGCTGCTAGTGTATATACATATATATATATATATATATATATATATATATATATATATATATATATAATGTAAAAAAAATTATTTAACTTTGTCGGTTTGTTGTTGTCTCGTTGTCAGATTTACCTCTTATATTTTTAAATGATTGTCGGCTTACTGTGCCTCATTTTTATTTGAGGGCACAGGCCATATTCCTATATTATATAGTACTCATTCAGGGCGTCTACAACAAACATATTGGAATAATCCATATGAATAATCTAGATTATTAAAGTAATTTCAAAGTTTTACAATCTGAAAATTGCATTGTACGAATACTTTTTTCAAAAATTAAAATGGATAAATGACATTTACTTCGATGCTACCGAAGATCAAGGTGAATGATTATAGAAAAATGGTATGAAAGAAGATGCAACAAAAAACTGCTTTTATCATTATGATAATGCATGAAATCTATGAATAAAAATAATATAAATGCCCTTGGCTAAAATATTTACATAGTCTGCATCAAGCAATTGTGATAGAAACTAGTGTTTGTCTGTGGCATAATTTCGGTGATTTTACCAATGAGCTAGGTAAAAATTTATGGAAGTGTTCTATGAAGAAAGATGGAACAAACACCTGCTTTTTCTATGAATATGCATGAAAGTATTGAATGAAAATTATATAAAAATTCTTGGCTATAATTATTTTACATAGTCTGCATCAAGCATATTTGATAGGAGCTAGTGTTTGACAGTGGCATAATTTCGTTGATGTTTCCGATGAGTAATATGAAAGAGTATGTAAGAATGGTATCAAGGATGTTGGTAGAAAATTTTATGTATGAATTTTATGAATGAAAATAATATAAGTGTCCTTAACTATAATCATTTTAAATAATCTGCATCAAGTATGAAAGATTATTAAAGAATGGTCGTAAGGAATATGAAAAAAAAAACCCTGCTTTTTTATTATTATAATGCATGAATGTTATGAATGTAAATATTTTAAATGTCTGTGGTTATAATCTTTTTTAGTTAGTCTGTATCAAACTTTTGTGAACGAAACTGGTGTTTGTCAGTGGCAAAGTTTTTTGAATGAAATATAGACTTTGGGTTTAATGAAATTATCTAGGTATCGGATTACTTATTTTATTTAATATTCACCCAATACAACTAACAGGGTAGAGAGTTTTGTATGATGTATTATGAGCGTAGATGATAAGAAGTGATGTTTATATGATTATGTCTGATATATATATATATATATATATATATATATATATATATATATACACAAAATTAGAAGTATTATTCTTTGTGGTAGTTTATATAATGGAAGCACACACACACATCTCTCTCTCTCTCTCGATCTCTCTCTCGTTATATATATATATATATATATATATATATTTATATGTGTGTGTGTGTGTGTGTTTGTGTGTGTGTGTTTGTGTGTGTGTGTGTGTTTGCGTAGGAATAACACAAATTATTGCATTTATGTGTATGTACGTATATATGTGTATTTATTACTATAGATAAGTTTTTTTATGTAGATATTCATGTGTATGTATATTTCTGTATGTGTGTATGCATGTATGTATGTGTATATATATGTATATATATATATATATATATAT
>OZ010574.1:139679691-139767191 GCA_963932145.1 Acanthosepion lycidas
CATTAAGACTAGGCGCGTTGAATCCACCAGCAACCAACCGCAGAAAAAACGAGACCCGCTCCTCCTGGTCGTTGGGCGCATAAACATCAACGACTATAAATGAACCACTTTTCACGGCAATATCAGCCACAATAAAAGGGCCCTCGGCATCGGTATGAACAAGGGCCACCTTCACATCCAGGGTACGGCTAACCAGTAAAGAAACCCCTCTGGCATATCGGTCCCTGTATGCTGAATAGACGGCAAAGTCGTTAGACAGTACACACCCATCGACATTGGAAACAAAGTGTGTTTCTCGGATAACGGCGACATCCATTCCGAGCAAAAGTAGTCAGGGAGCAGGCGGGAACACTTACCCCGATCCTTCAAGCCCTTCGCATTCAGATTAGATAACTTTATTGTCATCTTTTGAATAACATTTAACCTATTCGCATACCGGGCGGAAATCAACTTTGGTTAGGACCTCGACGGATTTTCATGTGTTCCCAGTACCCAACTCCGACCTAATCCGACAAGTCCGCCGACGTCCGTTGGATAGCTTAGATTAACTGACCTATATAAGGAGGGATTGAGTAACACAGGGTCCTTCCCAGCACCAAAATACCTTAATTTTTTTCAAATGCCGAGATTCCAATTCAAACATCCTTATGTGAGAAAATGTTTCTTTACCTTCAAACAGGTGACTCCAAACTTTTAGGTAGGCCTTATAGTCCGTCCCCGACTTAATAATACCTGAGGCATTTAGGAAATTGCAGGGTTCCTTTATAGAGATCCCATATAGTGTAGACATCTTAAATAGAAAGCCTAATAGGGCCTTCTTTTTGTTGGAAAGGCCTTTTTTTTAAATTCGTCCCTGTTTACTTTTTAAATCGTATTTGGGCCAGAGTACAATTTTTTTTTTCTTTTTTCTTTGGAAGAATAGGGAAGGGAAGAAGTGGACGTGTGGGGTAGTGTAAATATCGAACTGAGGGAGAGGAGGACGGAGCACGGGAAGGAGAAGAAGGGAGGCGCTTTGCATTGGTTATTCAACAGTTTGTTTAAGAGATGAAGGGACAAATAAGGGTCTGGCTTGTCCATGACTTTATCGGCTCTACTGCGCCTAGAGTGCATTTGAGATGCCGCATCTTTTTCTTCTTCCTCTCTTTTCCTCCTCAAGGCTAATGGACGAGGTTGAGTCATTTTCTGAGTCTCCATTGGTTTGTCAGGTTTCAAATAGGAAAAAAATAAAAATCGGGAATAGGATAAAACACAAAAAAAATAGATATATAATAAAGAATAGAAAATTCAACTCAAAGAAATGGAATAAGTATAAACGAGTACACAAAAATTAAAAAAAATAACATAGACAAAAATTTCAAAGAGAAAACAAAACTAAAATGATAATTTTTTCATAAGTTTTTCATAAAAAAGCAAAGAAGTCACTGTCAAGTGAAATCCGGCAAATATCTCCAAGAACACAAGTGATTAGACAGGATATTTGCTCCCACTTACAACCGATGAAACGCATCACCTTTCCAGTTTCTCATTTATATATATATATATATATATATATATATATATATATATATATATGTGTGTGTGTGTGTGTGTGTGTGTATGTGTGTGTGTAATTCATAAGTAAGGATTAAATTCAAATGTTCTAATTCAAGACAGGAAGAAAAATTGACAATATACGTCCAACATTTCTGAAATCCCCAAAACTTTAAATTCTAAAAACAAACCAAAAAATTTATTTTCTAATGAATATAATATCAATCGATATATTTAAATTGCATGACTAGTAGATATACACAACCTGAAAACGATATCCATTTCTCCATCAGAGAAACTGTCAGAGTCCCAATGCTTGATGAGAGTTCATTATATAGATCAACTAAATTTTGCTCTATGAAGAATATCTCCCCTTGCCAAATTGATGGTGATTCCTTTCGGCTATAAGAGCTATTTCGCCGATCTAAAAGTTTCTATTCCTGTTGAAAGGAACACTATTGTGTTAGGATACTTCGATATAGACGGGTTATTAATTTCACTGTTTGAAAAAAATTACAAAGCAAAAACACATCAAATCAAACATGTGTATGGAAATGCTGACAGGATTAAATGACTTTGGCATAGACAAGATCACTGAAATAATAAATAAAATCTACAAAAGCGGAAGAATTCAGCAGATCTATCTTCATAGCTATGCCTAAGAAAAAAGGTGCAAACGAATGCGGACTCTACCAGCCAATAAGAATGAGCCATGTGACAAATGACATATTCGACATTGTCAACACTTTTGCTTTAACTGTCGCATCTTACCAAAATATGCACTTTCTTTATTCCCGTCTTTACTGAAAAAAAATGGCATACGTGCTGAGTGAAAGTGGTTTCGCCCTCAGAAGTTCATTTTCCAATTCTTTAAAACTTTTCCCCTAGACCAGGCCGTATCCCAGACCTGACGAGGATTATTTGCGCTAAAACTCCAGGGCTTCCTTCCAATCCTTGAGGTTTTCCAGTCAATCTCAACGGAAGTAGTATGTTTTGTCACATGAAACGCTTGGTGAGCGTACCTCCTGTTCGTAATGCAAATTAGTTTACACAGTTGTTGTAAAGTAAGAGGAAACTACATAAAAGATTGCAAGACAACAAAAATGCGGCTTCATCACAAGCGCTTTTGCGGTCTCGACAGAACCAGCGTCGAAAAGTTACTCGCAATGCAGCCGACGCCGATGCAACTTCCATTCGATGGTCCCAGGAGACCACAGCTAAGTAAACCTCACGTAACACAGCGAAAGCTTCGGCAACCACCATTCGACAGTCCCAGGATACCATGGCTGAGAAAACCGCACGCCATGAAGCCAACTAGGCAACGCGATGCAATTTCAACTTCCGCTGCTAGAGCTGTAGAAGCATCTACTGAAAGGTTGCAGACTGTTAACCAGCGCCGCCATCCACAGCGAGGGCTCTGTATCCCACCAAAGCAGTTTTGGTTTAAGCTGGCGTTCAACTATGAGCCAGTTTGAAGCTTCCGGTCGCAAAGACCTCCAAATAGGATCAATGTCAATTGTCTGTGTGCATTGCTATGCCAAAAACTGGCCTGGAGAGTCTGAAGGTTTGTGTTGTTAGGACGGTAAAGTACAGTTGGCTCCTTTTCAAGAGCTACCTGATCCGTTGAAAAAGTCTGTTGGAGGGTTCCAAACCAGACTCCAAACATTTCCTCGCAAAAATCAGACAGTACAATTGTGCTTTCAAGATGAACTCTGTTGGTGGTAATGCCTTCCGGGATTCTATTGGAATCCCACCTTCAAGGTTCAAGGTCATGCTTACCACCGGATTGTGTCTCTTTTGCCGGAAGCTGCCACTGATTCGGCCTTTCTACATATATATTTCATAGTTGTACTACAATCAACAGGCAGATGCCCGCATGGGCATCATTCCCGAGAACGATACAGGCCAGGACAATCATCTTCGCAGGGATATCATAATCAGTCTCCAACAAATGCTCCACGAGACAAACAGCTATGTCCACAGTTTTAAGTATGCTCTCGAAAATAAGACTTCTTCTGATTTCATTATTATAATTGATGCTGACAAATGGCCTCAGGGAGAGCACGAACGTCGGTACAATACTCCCGCAAGTAACGAAGTTTCCTTCATTATCAGCGGTGATCAGCACAACAGACGTGACATTGTTATCGAATCACGTGGCAGTGCGCTCCGAAGAATCAGTGAAACGCACCGGTCCTACGATGCACTTCAATACCCACTTCTCATCCCTTACGGAGGAGATGGATACCACTTTGGCATTCTGCAAAATGGTCCACATTAAAACAGGTCTCGCAGGGCTTTCTACGCCTACCTATTGATGGTACATGAGGGTTCATTCAATCATCTTCATTGATGCCGGCAATTTTTCTATCAATTCATAGCAGACATAGCTGCTAAGCTGGAATCCGAAAGACTCTGTTACATTAGATTGTATCCCTGCGATCCCTGAGGATCGCATTACAATTACACAAGTTGTCACAACAGCGACGGCAAATACACCCGGCGGTACCCACGAGATTTCGTGAGCGAAAATGTTGCAGGGAGCGATGGTTATCCACTGTACCGGCGAAGAAGTCCAGCTGTGGGAGGATTTACAGCCGTGGTAAAGGGCGACCAATTGCATACTAGATGGGGAGTACCATACTGCCCCTTGCTAACAAAAGCGTTCAATGTGCACATCAATGACGAATGTTGCCATTCAGTTCGCTCCATCAAGTATGTATGCAAGTACATCAACAAATGGACTGATGCTGCAATGTTTGGTATTAGGCAGTAAGGCTCCGTAGACGAAATCCAGGACTTCCTTGCAGGGCACGTCATTAACAGCACAGAGAGACCTTGGCACATATTCAGCTTTCCCATCCATGAACGCTTCCCAGCAACCGTCCAGCTTGCTGTGCACCTAGAAAACGATGAACTTCGTTATTTTTCTGTGGATACAGCAATCGATGTGGCTGCGTGTACCAAAGACAGCGTTCTTAAAACTTTATCGGCAAGACGATTCTGCTGTTCCCAGACGTGTCTTCATACTACGTGTGGACAAAAAAGAACACCTGTGCTCGGCGGAAGAGAGGGGCCAACGTCGAAGGCTATGCAGGCGTCAAACAAGACGCCACTCTCGGAATGGTATTCACGGTTACCCCATCACGACGGGAATGTTTTTACTTTCGTCGCCTTTTGCACGATGTTAGTGTTGCAACGACCTATAATAACTTACGGACGGTTAATAGAGTTTTATGTGTCACTTTTCGTGAGGCCTGCCTCCGTCTCGGTGTTTTGGTAGACGACAGCCAATGAAATGCCACAATGGCTGAGGGAGCTCTTTTAAAAATGCCCTCTGCTTTTTGCCACCGCTTCACCACAATCTTACAAATGTGCGAACCCACTGTTCCCAAATCATTTTGGGACAAATGTGCGAATCACCTGGGACAAATACTTTTTGTCTGAAGATATTCTCAGAGAAGCACAACTGCTGTGTCCAACAATGGCTCTGACATTCAACGATGAAATTTACAACAGGGCATTCATAATCATTGAGAACCTGTTTAAGTGGGGGTATCTCTCGCCGCTGTTGGGCTTCCAACGTCAGATCGTGTGGCTTCATCCAGTCTCTCACATGAGATTGTGCAGGAGATATCCTACACTGTTGAGGAGCTCAACGCCTGTCACAAGAAATGAGCCAAAACTTCTCATAGACCAAACAGCCGTTTACGATGCGGTTCTTGCATCCACCAGGTAGGATACAGGATCAATTTTCTTCCTGTTCGCGCAGGGTGAACGGGGAAAACGTTCGTAACAAAACTGCTTCTTGCAGAAATTCGGCGACATGGCGAAGTGGCGCTAGCAGTAGCGTCTTCAGGCATTGCTGCCACATTACTACCGGGTGGCCGAACAGTGCACCCAACGTTTAAACTTCTGCTTGACCTGATTAAGGCAGAAACAGCTGTATGCAGTATAGTCAAGCAATCAGGTCTAGCGGAGGTACTCTGTTGATGTAAGCTCATCGTCTGGGATGAGTGCACTGTCAATCCCAAAAATGCACTCGAGGTAGTGAACCGCTCTCTGAAGAAACTCCGAGGAACTTATCGGAGATATAACTGTCCTTCTATCCGGTGACTTTCGCCAGACTCTCCCTGTTGTACCTAAGGGGACAAGAGCCGACACTATTCGAGCGTCCTTGAAATCGTCACAACTTTGGCCCATTGTTAGACCATTGCACCTTACCACCAACATGCGTGCAGACATAACTGGCGCTGTTGGGTCCGCCGAATTTTCGAAATCATTATTAGCTCTTGGCGAAGGTATTATTCCAGCTAAACTCTAATGGATTTGTAAACGTCCAAGGGTTGTCTACAGTGGTCAACAACGCCAGCAACACTCAGGGAATCAGATTTTCCTGATCTTCAAACCATCTACAAGAATATTGAGTGGCTTGCTGGGCGGGCAGTTCTTACCGCAAAAAACACCACTGTGACATCTTGCAAAGTTCTAGCCAATCGTATTGCAAAAACTGAAGAGATTCGTTTGTCAGAGACGTCGAGTGCGTCCACGCAAATCAGTACTCATTTTGGCGTTTGGGCTTTTGAGTGAGTTGGGTATGGTGTACCATACATGCTTAACTGAAAAGACCTATTACTTCTCGATTTGAGTGGTCAAACTGAGGAAGCTTCGGTAGGAGAAACTTTACTCGATTACGTTGCAACAACATCTAACTGCTCACGCATTGTGATGCTGATTGTGGAAGCGGCAGCGCCGTCTTTTGCGCAAAAGTTGCGTCCCTTTTTTCATTCAGCGATTGGTTGCATACAAGAAGATGTCTCAAGATTTGAATTTTTTGTGTTCAGCTATGTCTCTATTCAAAACCACAAATCCAGCATTCAATATGTTTGATTTGGCAGGACCCCCTATTTTCTTGCATGGAAAGGAAAAATGGAATGGCGTTTGCTGAGGACTTCAGTGTAGACCACATTTTCAGCTTTTTGTGAGGATGTATAAAGGAACACATCATCACGCCTGCCGACTCGAGAGCAGGCTACGTAAAGTTGGCCGTATGAGAAGCTCTTCTCGTCTAAGTGTACACCAGTGGAAGACAGTGTTTTTTCTTTGCGCCTTATTAATTGTGATATCAAAACAGGGTGCGAGTGGAAATGGGGATCTTCTGAAATTGAAGGGTGCATCGGCATCTGATAGTTACAAATGCATCATTGGAATATCCACTTGCTCCCGTTTACCGCATTACTGTGAGGCATTGAACTCCCCGCCAAATAATGTATAGTTAAAAGCATCACATCACCATACCATATGTACACAAATGAATGACCCCGACCAGATTACGGACCCTTTCAAAAATGCGTGCGAGACCCCTTTTTGCAGCAAAAAATCGATAAAAATCTCCTGTTCAACCCTGACATCAGCTGTCAGATTTAGACTTCTTTTCACGCCCAGGTTGCAATTAACGTCAAATGTCGATTCAACTTCCAACATTTACGGCGTCAATTCGTAACGGAGACAGATTTTAAATTTGGTAAATCCGGTATTTGGGCGGATTGCATTCTAAAATTTCCGGCGTTTTTTACAATTCAAGAAAAAATTCCTACGCGGCTCAATTAGAGGTGCCTTGCATAGAATGCCGTGTGACCCCATCGTGATTCAAAAATCTATACAAACCTCATGACCATGTCCTCAGCAATCTATTTCCCACTTCTTTAAACTTTGTTCTTTCTCTCTCTTTACGTCACTGTGTCATGCCGAAGCCCGATTTTTGATTTGGGACTCAAAATTTGTAAAAAAAAAAAAAAAAAAAAAATAAAAAAAACGATTAACTCACAGACGATATAGATTTTGTTTTTTTTAAGTTGAATGTCTCGCTTGTACTACGCGGTCCAGTACATCTAAGGTTTTCACCTCATTTTGGACTCTGTGCAGTTGACTTCGCGTTGTTAAACACTTTTGAGCTCTTTTTATTTGAACTTAAAATCGGATCAATGTATGGTTTCCAAAATACCGGGTTAACAAAACAAGGGCAACAACAACCCCGCCCAAGTAGTATGACCAGTCTCAATATTTCAGGAAACTGGGTAGGGTTTGAAAAATATTTGTTGTTAACATTGTTTTTCATTTGGTTTTTCCAGTTACGAGTCCTTTTTTAAAGCTGATCGTTTTGTGTTCATTTTGTTTAGTTCTTTTTTCGTAACAGATTTAATGTTTAGTATAGAGCTTAGAAAAATTCACAGTGTGAGATAGGCAAGAAGTAAGGCATGTAGCAACATCAGCACGGCAAAGGGCACTCTTTTAAAGGCACGGAAAGGCAAAAATATTTTAAGTCAAGTGATAGCGATTGCTGTATGAGTCGTACGATTTATGATTCAAGCACGGGCAACACCGGGCCATGCTGCTAGTATATATATATATATATATATATATATATATATATATATATATATATATATATATATACGCATGCGCGCGCGCACACACACACACACACATACACGGGGTAACACCATAATTGTCCAAATCGTGTACCAGAATGTGATGATTTTTAATAATTTCAACAAGAAACAGGTAGAAATTACATGCCAATATAGTAGCACGCTTAAATACATGTTTATTGCACAAAAGCTCGTTGGAGAAGTTACCGTAAAAATATTTCAAGAAAAGACAGATGGAAGCCACGTCACCTTGTTGAGAAACTGACTGAAGTCGTGATGCCATGTCAGGATCTATTACTTTATAGTTCCTTCTTTGGATTTTGTCAATAACTTAGAGTTGGATAGTTGGAGCCCCAGAACAGATATGCCAGCAAAATTCAGTGATCTAGCGAATGGTTGATTTGTAAATGTGCAAGATGGACGCCGACGAGAAAATATTCTGGTACATCACAGTAACACAACCTTCCTTACAGTAAATGCATCTATTGATTCGATGTAGTCTACTTCAAGTCCGTCGGTGTTTTTGTTGCTTACAAAACAATATAATATACTAAACCACACTAAAATAAGTAGATAACAAAGAAAAATATAGATAGTATAGCCGAAGGTACCAGGAAACAAAACAACATACATCTTTTGAAAAGCACATGAGAAATTAAAAACATGAACAGAATTACACAAAAGTATCATGGTAAATAAAGAAAACACAATCAGCATACAACAATATATCGAAAACTTTAAACTTTGCCTGGAGAAAAAATATTTATAATCACCTTACAGGGGTAACCCGAAAATTAATTTCATTCCTGCAATATTTACATCCTCGAGATAAAATGTACTTCAAATTAAGCGGAGACATACTAGATTTTTATCTATCATTTTTGTAGTAGATATTAGATTGTAAGTAATTTAATCATTGTTGTTTTTGCATCTTAAAGCTCACCTTTCTGCACTGAACTTAGTTAAAATCTCATTTCTATAACGCTACAGGTAGCATAAATATCAAGATTTTATCCACTTATATTTGAAGTAAGGTAAGCAAGAGAACTTGTTAGAAGAAAATGGTTAGAACCTGCATTAAGGTCAGTAACAAAATTTACCTGTAATCACATTTTAACTTATCTCAATCCAGTCAGAAAAAATATTATATAAACTGCAGGGAAGTGAATTTAAGAGTGAAGTTAGCTGTGGAATATTCTGTTTTGTCATAAAATGTCGTACGACTTAAAATTATTAAAGCGATATTAAAAGAGATTGAAGTAATTCCCTCTTATTTTAAAATGTTCAAATTGAATTATATTTTTCTTTAATTATCCTTTAATTAATTATTCAAATAACAAATACATAGACTAATAGAACATGTTATATCGAACATGTTATAATTTCTTGAAAATTAAAAAGAAGTACATCATAAGTACGTTAGTTTCGAAAGAAATAATATTTGCAATGCATCTGGTATTTCGTTGTGTAACAAACTATTTAATATATGCTCAATTCTGAAGAGAATAATAATGACTTAATGTTTTAAGTCATTATTTAAGAACTAAAGTGAATACATTGAAAACAACATAAAATGTGTTTGAAACATACGATCTACTTATCTATTCAATGCACATAAGTCAATCAATTGTCATACATTCTTGGAGGATTATATCACTTTCGATTCATAACTGAATCGGCAGAATGTTTTCTCTCGGTATATTTCTATTCCTTTCTGCGATAGATTGTAGGTAGGTCACCACAATACTCCCCTCCCAAGCCTTATATTCGGTAAAAGAGTTTATTACTTTCCAGAAAATTAATACCTTTTCTTTTTGGGGTAGATCGTTAAAGGCTTTGTAAATTGCCTCTTTCTCCCTGACCTTCGTTGTTCAGGCGTATGTTGCAGGGGCTCGAGGTCAAATGTGTCATAGATGATCTCGATGGGTTCTTATACTTCATCCTGTGTGTTGTTAGAATCTATTTCATTCTGTTATTTAATTTGATTAGTATGTCTTTTGTGGGTATGTCTTGGTCCTTGTATTATATACACCATCTCGTCGATCCTTCTAGTCATCGTGCCCTCCTCCCAGTACGGCATATTCTTCCGAAAACTTAAAGATTTTCCTACCTGGAAGAAATCGTTTTTTTTTTTTTTGTCCTTTTTTGTTTTACATATTTTTGACTGTTTGGGAATTAATTTGTCAAACACGAATCTCACCTTTCTGGCAAACATGATTTCTGCCGTTGATGGTGTATTCGTGTTTGGCATAATGATCTAGTGTGGTATTGAGGCGTACGTATGTGCTTGACATCTTGCATCTTATAACCTCCGGCCACTTGGAGTAACTGTCAACAACGATTAAGTAATAATAATCGCCAATCGGCTCAGCAAAGTCAATACGTATACGTGACCAAGGATGGTCCGTTTTTGGCCAGGGTTTGAAAGTGGTAGGTGGAATTTTGGCCGCCAAGGCGCATCGTCTGCATGTTAATCATTTCCATTATGTCCTTGTCCATCGCCGGCCAGTAGACATAGCTCCGTATGTGACTTTTCATACGGTATCTACCGGGGTGTCCCCCGTGGAAGTCTTACAATTCGCTTCTGTAACTTTTTCGGAATTACAACTCTTTCGCTGTATAATAAGACATTATCACATAGTGAGTAGGCGTCTGACACGCTATTATCTTTTGTTGCGATTTTACGTTTTATCTCGCAAATAAAATCATCTTCTAACGCTTCGTTTTTGATTTCCGACAACGTTACAGGTAGATCCCGGACGATATTCGCTATTATTGATTTTATGTCACACTCTGAACGAAGAGCTGCTATAACTGAGTCTTCAGTTGGTTGATTTTGATTAGCGATTAGTCTGCATAGACTATCTGCATCGGCAATTTTATTAGTCGGTAAATAATTTAATTTAAAATTATAGTTGAGAAGAATAGTACCCCATCTCAAAAGTCTATTCGCCGTATAAACCGGTAAACCCTTTTTAGAGCCAAATATCGTTAATAATGGTTTATGATCGGTCTGTAGATCGAAATATCTTCCCTGCAGATAAATTTTGTTACCGCAAAAATGATACTGAGGGTTTCTTTTTCAATTTGGCTGTACGCTTTTTCTGCATTTAGCAACGTTCTTGATACGTGTGCTTTGGGTTTCAGTGTACCGTCTGACATACTATGTAGGATATACGCAGCGACACCGTACGAACTAGCATCGCAGGCCACAGTGATATCTAATTGAGGATCGAAATGAGTCAGAGATAGTTCTGATGTTAATATATTTTTTATTTTTTCAAAAACTGACTGACACTCCGTAGTTCAGTTACAAATTTTCTCTTTTTTTAACAATTTATTCAAAGCAGCGCGTAGCTCGTGCATATTTTTCTAATGAATACTTGGTAATAGGTGGCAAGTCCCAGAAAACATTGGAGTTTGTTGACATTTTTTGGAGCAGGCATATTTTTGATAGTTTCTGCCCGCCGTGGGTCAGGCCGTCTTCTCTTTTTATCAATGATATGCCCGAGATATCTTATTTCATTCATATAAAAATCACATTTCGATTCTTTTACCTTGTGACCGATATCCTGAATTATCTCAATAACCTTGTGGGTATATTTCTGATGTTCCCCGGTTGATTTGCTTGCTATTACAGTGTAACCCTGATATAAGAGAGTTGTCGGGACCGGAGAAGAAGTCTCTTATATACGGGTTTGGTCTATTTTGTTTAGGTAAGTATGGCTCTAATTTGGGACCAGAGAAAATATCTCTTATATCCGGGTCTCTTATATCCGGGTTACACTGTACAATGTCATCCAGGTAGGCACACGCGAAGTCAAGGCCGCCTAGCATGGTATCCATGACCTGCTGAAATATTGCTGTTGCAACCTTGACCCCGAAAGCCAATCTATCAAACTTGTATAAACCCTTGTGAGTGTTGATAATCATTTACAGCCGCATTGAGGCCCGTTGAGAAATCCGCACAGACGCGAATTTGGTTGGACTTTTTCCTTACGTATACAGCGGGGGCATCCCATTCGCTAAAACTCACTTTGGACAGTATACCGGCATTTCCTAGTCGGTCTAATTTTTCGTTAAGTTTTTCTATTGATGCAAATGGGATATTTATTTTACTTTTGAAAACGGGTTTAACGTTTTCTTTCAACTCGAATCTGGCTTTTGTCTTATTACATTTTCCTAGCCCCGCTGAGAAAACTTCGGGAATTTTTTCTTTTAATTCGTCTTTCAAATCTTGGGCATCCGTTGTCATATTTTGCACCTTTTGGCAAAAATTGTTGATTGGTTGATCCCACAACTTAAACCGTCCCATCCAATCCATTCCAAATAAATTCTCATATTTTTTGTGGACGAAAACTTTTAGTTTCTTTGTGATGCTATTTACAGGTAGCATTAACTCACCTTCAAATTTGAATTTGTCATCTTTTACTGCACGGGCTGTTTTGTTTGCCTTTTTCATCGTTGTTTTGTTTTTAATTTCCTCCAAGTATGAAGATTAATGATTGAGAGATCCGAGCCAGAATCTAGTTGCAGCTTAACTGTTTTGTTTAGAATGTTAACTAAAACGTATTTTCGTAGATTCTTATCTACTTTATCATTTAATATAGTTTGTCTGACTCTGTTTCTGTTGTTGCTTTTGTTTCTACAGTGCGCCCCCCTGTGGCCAATTTTGTCACAATTATTACATGTCTTGTTTCGGTAAAAACAGTCTGCCGACCAATGTTGTCCACCACAATGTCCGCGTAGTCTTGGGGGTTAATTTTTGTTTCTCACAGGTTCGTCTACTTTTAGAGTGTCAATGGGCATACACTTTTCATTATTTACCTTTTCCAGAGTTAGTAATTTTTTGGCTTGTACTCAATTCTCCTAACACACGGTATGCCTGATTCCTCGCTGTTTTTTGTAATCGCTTTTAAAACTGATAACTCGCTGGCAATCATCCGCTAGTTTTTATAATGTGAGACCTGATTCGCTTTCTAGTCTTGATAGAACTCTCCGTCTAATCTCCAAGTTTTTTTTTTTTCCGGAGACTAAACATTGTGCAAATATTAAACATTTGAAATCGTCAGCTGACAATTATGCCAAACGAAAATCGTCACAGTGCTTATTTACAATGGACGAAAATGTAGGATAATCTTCGTCATCCCGTTTTGACAAGTTAAAACATTTCCATCATTTGTAAAGTAGTGTTGTCTTAGAGCCAAATAACTCAGAGAAATGTTTTACTGCTTCATCGAATCCCAATTCACCTGTTTTCTTAGGAAGAATGTAATCGACGAACTTACTATGTTCCGCTGTTCCCAACTTTCTCAAAAGTAGGCGAACTTTTTTAGCGTTCGGTCAATCCTCACAATCAACCGCAAAAAGATATTCATATCTTCCATAGAAAGCTTCAAATGATTTATCTTCTTCAGGAAGATAATTCAATGTCGCCATAGAATTCCAAATTGTGTTGTGAGAAAATGCAGTGTTGTTTTCTCTAATATCCTTTTTATGATTTTAGAAGTAATTTTTCTTGTTGTTTTTGGAATTCAAAAAAACAAAACAAAAAAAAAACTGTTGTTCTCTCTGCTGTAGAAGCAATTTTTCTTTCTGTACTTTTTGCTTTTCTTCCTTTTCTTTTTGTTGTGGGAGCAATTTTTCTTCTAAAATTTGTTGCCGTTCCTCAGTCTTCTGTTGATGATCTAGTTGTGCCTTCATCATCTGAAAAATGATTGCTTTAAAGTCTTTCATGAATGTCTACAAATACGTGTTCTCAGAGAGAGAAAAAACGGAATATAGACAAATTTTCTCCTATAGGAGGAGGAAAGAAAGTACTTCCTTTACTTAATATTTCTCAACTCTGGTTGGTAATAACTGTAAAAAAAATCTTTTTTTTTTCTAATGCAGTCTATGTGCTTCTATGTTTCTCTAAGAGGAAAAAAATGCATAAACAACCACGTTGTCAACAGAAAATATTTTTTCCTTTTTTCCGTCTGTGGTCAAGAGAAGCAAAGAACAATGCAATGGTTTAGATTATAGGAAGGAGGAAGACAGGAAAAAAAAAACTTACTTACAATTTTTCACTAGTAAGTATTTTCAAGTTGTTGGCTTTAAATGGATTGAGTTAATATTTCTTTTATACTTTTCCCTTCTTCCTAAATATATCCGACGTTGCCTGTTATTCGGTTGGTGTCCGTTTTTTTTCAGTTGTATATTAACATGCAACTGTTGTATGTGTAGCTTTCTTTCGTGAAAATTTTTCTTTGGTTCGCCAGACTTCAGGTTAACACACTGGGATCTTTAGACGTCTTTAAAGTTATGGCGTGACTTTTTTTTTGGGGGGGGAATTCTCTTCTTTTAGGTAGAGGTTTATCTTTGTGGTCCGAATATTCTTTGTCGCCAGTTGTTATGGTGTAGAACCATAGAAAGATAACACGGGCTCGGATATAAGGTTAAATAGTATATTCTCGGAAAAATGTAGTACAAAGTAAAATGTGGATTGGAGAGTCTTTTCTCTCACTGGTGTCCTGACTCACTCACTCACTCACTCACTCACTTACTCTATGGCTACTACTTGTTGACCCTCACTTGGTGACTCTATATTTATTATTGTAAATGAACAGGAAATATTGCACAAGACCGAATAAGGGGATGGGAAAAGGGATGGTCAACATTTGTCGTAATTTATAACTTAGCTAGACACAACCACTGACCCAATCATACAAAACAATAATCCTAGCACCAAAACAACACATTCATACTGATCTTTCTTCCTACATCCAACAAAATACCTCATTGTCTCAATGACAGTCCTAAATAATCCCCATATCTAGAAATCACTGTCTGTGAGGGGACGGGAATAAATAACAACCAGTTAAATACACCCCAATGCTGTATATACAAAATAGATATAAACTATTTACAAGAAACTAAACAAATCCATGTTAGTAATAAAACACTCACAGACCTTAAATGTGGCAGAAAAATCAGTTAATTCGACGAAATCGTTGCGGGACTATGAAAATACAGGAAAACATTCATCTATCCAAAGCACTCACACAGTCGTGTAAACATTCAGACACAACAATAAATACGAAAAAAATACTCGCGAAATGATAGGCGCCCCGCATCCACCAGAGAACTAAAATCACTGACCACCTAACGAGGGAGGGGATGGGGAGTTAAACTAAAGGAGAAAAAAAGGACAGAAATAAAAGGGGCTTATGAGAAAACACACCCTAGCTAAGTTTACTAGAAAAGAAAAACTAAAGAATCAAAAAAACTACTTCTATCCTGAATCTAGGGATGGGTTACCCACGTTCAAAACCAAGAAAACAGTATCCTTATACCTAACCGTCATCAAAATGCCACACCAGGTCAGCTCCTTTTAATCGGCACATAAGCGCAAGATTCACCCACCTTTGCCAACTTCTGATGCGGTGAGCTGCCGCTTTTCTGTCCTAATCTTAACGTTAAGCTGATGCTTAAAGAACAAGATCAGTTGAGAAGAAGTGAACTTCTCGCCCACATAGAATTCCTTCTGACGCGTCGTCCAAATCACGACTCTCATAACAACTGTTAAGCAACAGAACACATAATGTTCAGCCCTCGTCATCTGCTGCACCACATTGCTACAAACAGAAATGGCCTCAATGAAAAAAAAACTTTCCCTGCAGCATGCGAACCTTGAAGCCTTCAACAAACTTGCACAAAAGCACTACCATCTTGCAATGAAAAAGGCGTGACCAATGGTCTCGACTTCTCCAGTAGAGCGACGGCAGTTTCAATATTTCTCCAAGCCTGCTGAAAAAAGTCTTTTGGTGACTCAGAGGGCCCCACGAATCACCAGCCAGGTGAGTGATGCCTCATCATTATTGAGACATTTCAACCCAGGCGCCAAAGGTCATATTGAGCGAGCCTTCTGCTTCGTAAGATCGAGCTCGTCAATTAGACCATCCGGAACAGCCGCCACTGACTAACAGTTGATACAATGACCTACGAGAAAACGCTATGGCATTGGAGAGGCCATCCAACGCCGGTAAGAGGTGTTTCAGAGCACGACGACATTCGCTGTAGAAGGAGAATTCGGCTCGGGGTGTACGGCCGGCCCCCTCCTCGCACGAGTGCACACTTCTTAGGGATGGGAAATGGTTACATACGTCTTCCTTCCAGAAGGCGTCATCCTCAACCGATCCGCGACTCATTCGGTCTAGAAAGGTGATGCAAAGCATATATTGACGAATCTCAATGCTAGGCATACCCAGACGGCTCTCAGAGGCACGAAGGCAACAGATCTAGCGAGATACTATAGCGGCCTTGCGTCTCCACAAGAAAAAGAGCAAGAGCCTTACTAATAATATTAGTCTGCTATACAGTAATGGAAGTTCATATAGTCGGTAAAGGAGAATCGGGTAGATGTGTGAAACACATACTTCCGTCCTCCCCTTCAAGGAAAGCCTCCTCCGAGACCACAGATTAAGCGCGATCTCGGCCTCCCTTGTACCTCCGACCAATTCATTTCCAACTGGAGATCAGGACCGAACCAGACGCCGAGTATCGTGATTGGCCCATCCCTCCAGAGGAAAGGTCCGGGAAGAGAAACTCACTTCCACGCACCCAACCCCAAGCCAACAGATTTATCGCGGTTAATCTTGGCCCCTGTCACCCTCTCATACCCACTATATTTGATGACTTCGTCAATCTCGGCTCTGCTCGACATAAGAACCGAAACGTCGTCAGCACAGGCAGAATACCTGGCTGAAGTGGTAGCGCCAGGCAGGGAAATTCCGCGCAGAACCGGATTCGCCTTTAACTTGCGAAGGAATGGTTCCAACGTAAGAACGTAAAGCAAAAGCGAAAGTGGACAACCTTGACGAATGGAGCGAGACATTACGAAAGGCTTCAATTGTACACCATTCACATCTACCAGCGCACCGGGAGTCGCAAACAGAAGACGGATCCAGGAGCAAATGTTGGCTCCGAACCGGCCGCCGAAAGGACAGCCTCCAGAAAACGATGGTCAACGCTATCGAAGGCCTTGGACTGATCTAAATTAATAAGCGCGGCTTCGTTGTCGACTTGTTCTAAGATCAAGCGTACCATATGAAGGTTATCCTGAATAGTCCTGCCCTTCACAGCACAAGTCTGTTCGGAGCCAATGAGACTAGACAGGACAAGCTGCAAACGGTTGGCTAAGATCTTCGTCAAAATCTTTAACTCAGTGTTTAACATGGTTAAAGGGTTAAAATTACCTAACCCATCCCCACCATTCTTGTCCTTACGCAGCAACTTGATCACACCCCTGGTGAAGCGTTGACGTATAGACCCCTGCTTCATCCAGCGGTTGAAAATCAGTCTCAGCAAAGGAAAAAAACGGCCGAAGACCATCTAATCCCAGAGGTTTATCCATGCAAACCTGCTTCAGCGCTTCCCAGTTTCCGAATTTGTGATGGGACCCGCACGCCTAGCCGCTTCAGCTGCCTCGAGGCAGAGAAAGTCGGCTAAATAAGCGTTGAACTGATCACGGGTCAGACCGGGCTCCCTGGTGAAAAGATCCTGAAAGTAATCCCGAAATGCCTCGTATATGCCGCGTTTGTAGTCACGGTCCGCTTATCCGGCAATGTGACCCACGCTCTATGTCACCTAGACGCGTTCCAATTTTGCGGCCATATTCGTCGACTCAGAAGACATTCTTTTTTAACCTAGCCCTAACTACCATAGATTCTTCTTGAAAAACAAGGAGGACAACTCTGCCTTAGTTAAGGTTATTTCCCCACTATCACGGGATTTCACTGCCCGATCAACTTTATGTTCTAAAGCCGTTTGCGCCGCTAATCTATCTAGATTGAGTAGACGACTAAAATCGGCAGCAGACGTTATAATTTTGGATTTTAATTTATCCCACGAGGCATTCCCTAAAACCGCCCCGTCAATTCCCACTGAATCATTAGTAGCAAATGGTCCCGGAAATTCTGATCACCAAATAATGAACAGTTAAATTTCCAGTACCGAGCCAAACTAACCTTAGGCTTATCTAAGTTTACGCAAACTCGGACAAACCTATGATCCGAATAAACTATGTAATGGAAACTTGGACACACTAAAAGCCCTACATCGACTCTCCTAACTAAGATTCGGTTGAAGTAGCTACCAAGCGTCCCAGGAGCCGAGTTGCCACTATTTGTCCAAGTCCATGCTACCTCCCGAGGGTGCTAATTATCGTTTTGTACGATAGCAATGGGCGGGCTCATTTTGAACGAAGAAATTACTTCGTCCAACATTGCCCAGATTTGTCTCGCCCCTGTTTCTGATCTAATAACAGTTAACATTTTTTGGGCGTTTGGGAAATTATAGGGATCTTCTATGTCTTTATCCCCAAATTGTTTAATAGATAATAGGTATTTTAAAATTTTACTTCTGTTCCCATAGTCTCTGGATTTCTCTGCTTGCAAAGGGGATATTTTACAAACGTCTACACCCGAGTTATAAATATGCTTTGTTTTTTTGTTTTTTTCAACTGAATCCTGCATGGGACTTCTGAGTCTTTTGTTTAGTGGTGGGGGCATTACAGAGGTTTTAATGGGAGAAGGACTGGGGTGTGGCAGGGAGTATATGATTGTCTAAAAGGGCTAGCGTCTCTACTTAGAGGGATTTGGGACTGGGCAGAAGTGGAAGGGGAGGCAGGTGATAACTTCTCTCTACAAAGAGGGATTGAGTGCCAGGGAGAAGGGCGTGGGTCGAAGGATGTGGAGAGAGTGGCTTTCTTTCTAGAGAAGGACTTTGGTTAACGGGATGTAGAGGAATGAGGAGACTTTGTAGTGATTTTAGGTGGAAGAGAGTTCTTTGATGGAGAGATTTTTTTCCTTTTCGTTGTTGATTTAATTTATTCTTTAGGTCCTTAATTTTTTCTGTTTTTTCATATCCTGGATCATAACGTTTTTGTAGTTCTTGGATGGTCGGAATGAAGGCCAGGGCGTCACCCTTACTGTTGTCCGAGGGAGTGTGGTTGTAAGTGCCTTTAGTCCTATGGGCTTCAGGAGACTGAGGACCCGCTGTCTGACGCTTCCCTCTGGCTCTCCCAACTACCTGGCATTCCCCCACTTCCCCCGTCTCAGCTACACTTGTAGTGGAAGAAAGCTCTTCGGGGAATGGGGGTTTTGGAGATGACCCAACAGGGGTAAGACCACTCCGGTCCCGGTAGCCTGCATGCCCATTACAGGCTTTCGGTTTTTGAAGACTCGGTCAGAGGGGGCCTTCTTGTCTGGACAGGAAGAGGAGAGGTGACCAATCACTCCGCACTTCAAACAAACTGGTTTGCAGTTGGTCACAATGACCGGCAGTTTCAGGTCACTCCGCAATATCGCTAATGCATTTAGGAGGGGACTTCCAGCAAGAGGGCGATTCAAGGGCCTCTGCGTTAGCTCTTGAGATGTCATTTGGTTCATCTAAGTTTAAGCTTTTTTTTTAGCTCTAATTTCCTCATCCGTAGGAACTGTGGGTAGGATTGGATATTAATCAAGGTTATTTTTATCAGACGGATATTTCTTAGGATTAAATAAATGCTTCCTCACCGATCTATTGAAAGCAGATATTTTAGGTTTCTTTTTCAGAATTAAAAAAGAATGACCCCTTCCACGACCAAACGATAGAAGACCTTCCTAGGCTGAGAAAGGTCACTGGGCTGAGGAACCGCCAACAAGGCCGACCGACACCAGCGAAGGAAATCCGATTGATCCCGGGGTTTACGATGGCGCTCACCCCGCCACATGGGGGTATTGATAGTAAGGACAGGGAACGCGCTACTAAAAATACCGACATAATCAAATCTCCTCTCAATGCGCGGCGTAGGAAAGGCAAGCTCGAGGGATGTTTGTGGCTATCCAAGTGTGGCATTCCCAGCACACGGACGTTGTGAACAGACTCGTCTGTCGACCCGATTCCCGCGTCCCCTCCATAAAATGGAGGATAGCGAGCGCTCGAGCGCCTTCCTATAGTCATCACAGAGAGGAAGTACGGACAATCGACAAAGGACAAGAGGGAAAATGTATGTAGCACACACCTCCGCCCTGCCCTTCACGGACCACCTCCGTCGACGCAAAGTCTGACCGGCTGCGTCGACCTTTGCTCGTACTTCATACCAAATTTTCTCTAGCTGGAGGTCGGGTCCAAATCAAACTCCAAGAATGCGGACAGGACCGTCCGTTCAACCGAAGGGCTCCAGAAGATCGACCCCCTTCCAGGCATCGAACCGCAAGATGTACGACTTGTCTCGGTTTATCTTGGCCCCTGTCACCTTCTCGTACCGATCAAGCGCCTTCAGTATCGCCTCAATATCGCCGCGGGACGACACGAAAGCAGATACGTCATCGGCGTACGAAGAAACCCTGGCTAGAGGCGCGCCAGAATCGGCGATTCCGCGTATAGCCGGACTGCACGCCCTGTTCCTCAGCCTTCGAAGGAAAGGCTCCAACACCAAAACATAAAGTAGGGGCGAGAGTAGGAAACCCTGACGAACCGACCTAGACAGCGCAAAAGCGCTCGACAGCTTCCCGTTCACCTGTACCACAACACTTGGGGAGCGATATAGGGGGATAATCCAGTGTCAGAAATCGGGTGCGAATCCGGCGGCCTGCAGGGCAGTAGCAAGGTAGCGATGGTCAACCCTATCAAATGCCTTGGACTGATCCAAATTGATCAGCGCCGCCTCACCGTCGTCTTTTACTCCCTCTATGATCGTGCGGATCAAATGCAGGTTGCTCTGAATTGTTCGGCCCTTCACAGAACTGTGACACTATTTAGGGTTGCGTGAAAAAAAAATCAATTTAGGTGATAAGAAGCGAGAATCAATTTAGGTGATAAGAAGCTATCACGAAAAGACACTGAGCGATGTTTTTTTTTTCTAAGAAAGAAATGTGGTAAATATTTTATTTTCCTTAGCGAAGAAAGTAAGATACCCGATTTAATTTGATTTATGAGGGCGCACTGAATAAAAGATAGCCGTCCACCCATGGCAATAATGAAAATTTCAGGTTGGTCAAGTGGCCTAGAAGGCAGAATGCTAAGAGATAATATTAATTAAGCATGCACTGACCGCGAATGCCTTCAGTTTGGACCACCCACATATCATTCGGGAGGAACATCTGTTTTGTGTCGGAGCTGGCCATAATAGTGAAATAATTTTATCGGAAGGAATAGTTGGCACCAGGGTGCAAAGTCGCCAGATGACCACCCACTTGATGCTGGCAAAAATCTCGAATGACGAGCTCCATGTGACATTCGGTTAAGATTGAGATTAAGAATCACACTACGGTTCGTATGGGTTTGTTGCGGGAAGAAGAAAAGAAAGAAAAGAAAAGCGAGATTTTTTAAACCGAGGCCAGACTAGCCACACCCACGCTACTGGGAGTCCATTTGCTGAATGGTGGCGTGAGATGTAGGCGAAGGTAATCATGTGAAGAAGAGGGGAGGCCTGCTGACGCCCTCTGAACGGATTGGTATGAGATGCCACGGTGAGAGAGAGGGGAAACCCGTTGACGCCTCTGGAGGGAATGATAAGAGATACCAATATGAGAAAGGAAGAATTTGGGAGGACGATTCGCTTTAAGGCCCAACTCGGCTTTGGTCGGCGTCCATATAAGCAACGAGTGGACGGCAGTCAGTTAGTTGAGGCAGACACAGAACACGGAGGAGAGACGCAGACGCAGAGTTGAGCTGAGCGCTCCCAGACAGCCTCGGAGAAAGCTGACTGAAGGTCCACACATTTCCGACCTCAACTTCTAACCAAGAACAATTTATTTTTGAAGAACAACTTAGACTTATACCACCAAAACAAGTTTTACGAATATCACCTGAAGATACACCAAAAACCAGTTACTTGAAAAAACAACTTTAGATATTAAGACTCGCCTAACAAACGCAAAGGGTCACGAATCCATATTAGCGGTTTGGGAGAAAGACGCTGTTCTGTATTCAGCAACCAGATATAAAATATTGTTATCCTTTTTTAACACATTTGAACTTTTCGAGTTGTTACTTTATTTTCTTTTACATATAATTGTGCGGTATTACCCTTGTTCGGACTCGGCTTGTATTACGGCCCGGCGACGGATTGATTTAGTCTACCTACGATCAAATCATAACGTGGTTATGTTAGACTAGAAATCAAAACAGTTACTTCGATAACCAGACGTTGGAGGCGAGCTGGGAACGAGAAGGCTGATATCGAATCTAACCAGATTCCCATCCGATTCAGCAAAAGGTTAGAACCTCACATTTGGTCCCGCGACACATTGGTCGTCACAGGACAGGTTAGGACGGCGACAGCGCGGAGACAGACATGGTGACGTAATAATTGGCGCCGTGACCAGGACAAGCACGACGGACGCGGCCAGGCAGACGTCACATTTGGCGCAGCGACCCCGGGGTGACGTCACAGAACAAGTCTGCTCCGGACCCAACAGAGACTCGGCAATTGACTGCAAACGCATCTGCAGGATCTTGGCCAAAATCATTAACTCTGTGTTTAGCAGAGTTATGGGCCTGTTATTGTCTAGGTTCCCCGCACCACCCTTGCCCTTTTTCAACAACGAGATCCCACCACTGGAAAACTGGTGGGGGACGGACCCCTGCCGGAACCAGTTGTTAAACACCACAGTCAAAATTAGGACAAACATGTGCGACAGCCTCAAGTACAATTGATAGGGCAAACCATCCAGACCGGGCGACTTGACTCTGCCGAAATTCTTCAATGCCGCGTAGACCACGCCCTCTGTAATCTCTCCCTCGCAGCTAGCCGCTTCAGTCGGCGAAAGCCAAGGAAAGTCAGCCAAACTGCTGCGAAACTCGTCCTCACGAAGACCAGGCTCCTTCGTAAACCGGCTCTCGAAATGCCGCCGAAACGCCTCGCAGATGTCGTCAGTGGCCCGAAGAGTACGCCCCTCCGGGGTTTTGACTTCACGAATGTAACGATCGCCACCTCGACGGACCTCTTCCTTGCGCAGATCTGCGCCCATACTCACAACTTCGGAAGACATCTTGCTTAACCTATGTCTAATTATCTGGCCCATATAGCGCTCGCTATTCGAACGCTCCACGGCCGCCCTAGCTAAGGCTATCTCTAGGGCTCCTCCCCCCAGCTACCGCTCGGGTAAGACTAGCTCTAAGCGTCTTCACCTTTTCAGCTCTATCTATGGCGATCCGTTTGCTGAAATCAGTGGTGAAGGACCTAATTCTACTTTTAATCTGCCCCACCACCTACTCCCAGTAACCGCCCCCACTAGCTCCCGCTGCACTAAGCTAGTTAGCTGAGCCTGGATATCCCGCCTGTCCAGTAAAGACAGATTGAACTCCCAGTATCCAGCCATTCTCCGCCTATGATCTAACGTATCAGGGTCACAAACGAGTTTGCGGTGCGTATAGCCTACCCAGTGGAACGTAGGGCAATCTAACAAATCTGCGTCGTCCCGTCTAACTAACATTCTGTCAAGGTAGCTAACCACCTTGTCAAAAGGTCAGCTAAGAGCCCACGTCCACATTCCCCACCCCCGGGGTGATCGACCCAGTATCTATCAACGAGACCAAAATCGTTGATCAGATCGACCAAGCTCCGATCACCCCTTTTCCCGCTAGCACCCCGCCTCCTTTCTAACTTGGGGTCCAGGATGGCATTCCAGTCCCCCATCAGAACTAAGCGCGTTGAATCCACCAGAAAAGACCGCAACCGCCTCAAAAACGAAACCCGCTCCACCTGGTCGTTGGGCGCATAAACCGCAACGACCCTAAACGAACCACTTTTCACGGCAATATCAGCCACGATAAACCGTCCCTCGGAATCGGTATGCACAAGGTTCACCTTCGCATCTAGAGTCCGCTTCACAAGAAAAGAAAATCCTTTGGCAACCCGGTCCTCATATGCTGAATAGACGTTAGACAGCACACACGCATCGGAGCGCAAACAAAGTGGGTCTTTTCGATCGCGGCGACATCCACGCCAAAGGACAAGAGAACCCGGAGCAGGCGGGCCGGCCGCCTTGCCCCGACCTCTCAAGTCCTTCAAATTCAAAGTCGCTATCTTGATAGACAGGGTTTAGGTCTGCAAAAAAAGAAAAGGAGAAAAAGCAAAAAAAAAAAAAAACTACTCACATACCGGGCGGAAATCTGCAGATGTCAAGACACCGACGGATTGTCTCAAGCTCCCTGTTCCCAGTTCGGTCGTCATACAATAAGACAATAACGCCGATGTCCGTGGGGTATGTTAGTTTGATAGCCCTATATAGAGAGGGGTGGATTAACACAGGAACCCTCCCAGAGCAAAAATGTCTCCAGGGGCGTGAGGAAAATTCCTGGCGTCCTCCACCGACTTGGCGTCGACCTTGTCCTGTTTTAAGTAAAAGTTCCCACAGGGCTCGTTTCTGTCTCGACAGGTTTTTCTTGACTTCCTCTCGGTCAACCTTACAAATGGCTTCGGGTCCCGGGAAGCGTTTCTTTATCTTCTTCTCCCTTGCAGGTTGATGAGGGGAATAAGTGGATGTATGAGGGGGTGGAGAGAGAGATGAGTGAAGAATTTGAGGGAAAGGGGGAAGAAGCAGGGACAGGGGAAGCAGAGTGCCTCCTTTTTGGGGCTGTTAAATCTTGGCCTAGCAGGGACGAAAAGGGACCTGGTTTTGTCCCTGTGTCTCTCCCCTCTTCTTCGGACAGCAGGTTTTTCCACTGGTTCAACGTCATCTTCCTCCTTCCTAGTGCTCTTCAAAGAGGCAGTACGTGGTAGAGGCATTTCCTCCACTTCCATTTCGGAATCGGAGTGTTGCTGCTGTTTCTTCTCTGCTTGTCACTTCTTTTCTTCGTTCTTGTTCTTTGGGGAGATTTTGATAGCGATTTCAGCTGTTGTCGTGGTGGTGGCGATTGCTGTCGTTGTTGTTGTTTTTGTGGTCGCAGCTGTGGTTTTGGTTGCTGCTGCTGCTGCCGTTTCACCTTCTCGTGTTGTTTCTCATGTTGTTGCTCCTGTGGCGGTGGTGGTTTTTGCTGTTTTTTCGGAGGGGGTGCGCTTTTTGATGCCTTGCCCCTCCTGACCTCAGTCCATTCATTATTCGGGTTTTCTGCAGCTGATTCTACTGGTGGTGGTGGTGGTGGTGGTGTAATTGCTGCTGCTTTACTTGCGGTTGGGGTTGTTGTGCTGCCTTCTTGCCGGGGCACTCCTTTGCCATGTGTCCCAAGAGGCCGCATGTCCAACAACACAGTTGTCTTCCGTCGACAACCACAAGCAACCTCTTTCCTCAACACGTTAAGATGTTCGGAACATCTCCAAAACTCTTACGGTTGAGTGTAATTTGGAGCACAATATCTCGACTTACTGATGGACGCACAGACCTCGTTTACTTCGCCATACTGGGCGAAAAAGGCTCACATGCGGTCCTCGCTTATGTCCGCTGGTTCTTCGTGCACTGTCACTCGAGTTTTTAAAGTGCCCATATATTCAGCCTGCATTCTCATGTTTTTCGTCGTGAGAATGCTTCCGGACAGTTTTTGGCCTCTTCTTCATTTGCAAAAAGAATGTCCCACAAGGAATTGGACCTTCTTGCTAGCATCTGAGGGGCAACGTTTAAAATCTTTAACGTCTCCTCCATCGTTTCCATGCTAACCCCAATTAATTTCCTACTTTTCACGTCGGAGGTCAGCAGAGAGATTGTGCGCGTAGTTACAGCGTTAAAAGAAATCGATTCCCTTCAAGTATTCCTCATATTTAGTTTTAAGACTGGCGTAATAAGCCGCGTCTTTAATTGTCTTTATTTTTGCCATGCAGTCTCACGAATTTCGCCGGATTCCGGCGGTGATTCGTCAGCGTCACAAAAAAAGAAACCAACAACAGCGGGTCGAAAAATAAAATAAAAACTTGGCTTGCTAAAATGCAAGTCAAACGTTACAAACAAACAAAACAAAAGAAAATGAGAAAAACAAACAAGTCAAACGCTTGGAGACGAAAAAAAAAAAGGAACTCTTTACGTTAAAAAAAAATTGAAGTGGGACGAGGCAAAAAGAAAGAGTGGGGAAAATTTAAAGTTTGCTTAATAGTAAACTGAAAACTTAAAGATAAAAACTTGACAAACCTAAAAGTAAAAGAAATAAAATCTACTATCTATATTTCTCATGCTGTCTGTCTGTCTATCTGTCGTGGGATTTGTTACCTCGCCCAGGCCGCATTTCTCACCCGATTTCGATGCGATTTTCACCACAAGTTTGAAAATGGCTGCCGTAAGGACATGACGGAGCCAGATTTTTGAGTTCGGATTTAGGTTACGAAAAAATCGACAATCGAATAAATCGATAATCGGAAAATTCTGATTAGAGAAAGAATGATCGCATTTCAACCAAATTTAACAGCCTATAAGAGTCTACCCTTAGAAGTGTTGTCCAGAAGTTTCTAAACAGCGCGGAAAATCGATAAAACCCCAAAACCGATACACCCAGATTACGGCTGTACCGGATGCCGATTTTTAGCCAAAAACCGACCGGTTTTATGAGAAGGCCATAGGGAGTCAACATGTGAAGTTTCAACTCTGAGCGCCCCGCAGACAGAGTGCAAATCGACAATCGGTCAACCCCGATCCGTCGGCTGACTCTGAATTTTACGAAATAGTGACAACCAACATGATTCATGGTCCCTGCGGGTGGCATTACAATTACAACAGCTGTCACAACAGCGAAGGCAAATGCAGCCGGCAGTACCCACGAGATTTCGTAAGAGAAACCATTACAGGAACGATGGTTATCCACTGTACCGGCGAAGGAGCCCCGCTGAAGGAGGATTTACAGCCGTGGTAAAGGGCCACCAAGTGCATACCAGATGGGGAGTACCATACTGCCCCTTGCTAACAAACGCGTTCAATGCGCACATCAATGACGTATGTTGCCATTCAGTTCGCTCCATCAAGTATGTATGCAAGTACATCAACAAATGGACTGATGCTACAATGTTTTTGTATTAGGCAGGAAGGTTCTGTAGACGAAATCCAGGACTTCCTTGCAGGGCCGGTCATTAGCAGCACAGAGGGCCCTTGGCACATATTCAGCTTCTCCATCCACGAACGTTTCCCAGCAATCGTCCAGCTTGCTGTGCACCTAGACGTTCTTCAAATTTTGTCAAAAGTACGAGTTTGCTAAAACTCTACTGTACCTAGACGTGCCAAAATCCAAAAAGAAATTGTTAGGAAAACGAAAGATATCGGTTCAGCAGTATATATTTCACATATTTAAAATCATACTAAAAATATATCAATAAAATTCCTGAAAAATGAATGCGATAAATTACAAATAATGGTGAATGCATAAGTGAATTAAATGTAATCGTCGTTTATTTATCGGAAGATACATTTAATAATCAAAAACTGGAATTATTCATGACTCAATGTGGAATTTAATAGGAGATTTTCTAGCTAACTCTTTCAAATTAACGACTATTGAAAAATTAATACCTGTGGCATAATAGAGAGTTGCAGCATTGTCATTCAAGAAGCAAGACCTTATATTGTTCAATTCTATCAATAGTTCGCTTGTGATAACGTTTCTCTTTGAAACGAAGGCTCTCACCAGGATAATTTAAAACCTCATCACCACCTCTGGAAATGATCTAGAATTCACTGACATAGAGGAGGATAGACATAAAATGAATGTTCATCACTTTCGCACTCCCCAAATCAAATGTTTATTTATAGATCCAAGTGAAAGCTAGTAGTTATATATTAGTTTATAATTCTATATGCGTTTGAATCGGGTTCTATATATACTGTATTTGTGTGAATGTAGTTTTTTATGGATTTCAAAAAGAGATTACAGGAATTTACTGCAGATAGAAAAATAAATAAGAGTCGCGAGTGCAGAGAAAAAAATCCGTAAAAGAAACTTAAAAACAAGAGATAAACTATGAAATCATGAGTGGTAAATATGCTCAAACCATCGAACTTATGAGTATGTATATATGTATATATCCATATACATGAGTGTACCTAAAGTAGGCGCATGCATTAATACATACGATTAATATAACATGTTCATGCTCAGACACTGACAGAAAAATAAGATATATAAGCTCAGTTTATATTTAGCTTTCACACGCAAACAGGCACATACACAAACACACAAACACACACACACACACACACATATATATATATATATATATATATATATATATATATATATGTAAACTCAGTACATATTTTCAACATCACTTATACATATAATTTGAATGATAGTTGCGTAAATAGATGAATAGACATATGCTGACAACGATGAAATTATTCGTATATACATCAATACATTTATCCATTTCTCAGAAGCTAATGCCCATATGAAGTGTAGGGTTTTTATATATTAATAAGGCTAAAAAAGGAACATAAAGCTCAATTTTCAGGACAATAAGTTAAATAAAAAAAATTGACAGGCAAATTATGCAAGATAAGAAAGGACAAAATTATTTGTACAAGAGAAAATAGCGTTTTAAATTGATTGATTCGTGTAAGTATAAGCAATTTACATAATTATTTTATCGCTGAGCTTTCGAGACTATTTATTCAGTAGAATATTTGTGATAATTCTAACAAAGAATATTACGTGGTGAATAGAGAGTCACCATTGTTATTCTTGTATTAACAACGCGATGGGGAAGACAAACGAGCTCATCGCTGACTTGGGACGGAGAGTTATTAACTACCACAAGTTGAGAAATAGTTACATCATTATTTCAAACCGGATAAATATCTATATATCTACGGTACAATCCGTTAAAAAGAAGTTTAAACAGTTTGAAACAATTGAGAATTTGCATGGGCGTGGAGAAAACCTAAATTGTCACCGAGAACTGCACGAGAGCTGTGTCGCGAGTTTTATATAAACCCATGTGTTGTTTTGAAAGGCATCTTCAAAGTTTCGATACGATGCGTATCTATGTAAGTACAAGAACAGTGCAACAGTCTTTAAATAGAAATGGGTTTCATGGAAACCGGCCAATGCGAATCTCTCGTCACAAACCATGTCACATTATTGCTCGGTTCATTTTTGCCGAAACGTTCTTAGACAAAGAAAATTGCTTTCGAGAACAAGTACTATGGACGTAATCATGTACAGAAGATTTAGTGCAAGAAAGGTGAGACTTTCCTCCCAAAAGGGGGATTTGACAATTATTTACACTAAGAGGGATAATGAAATCTTAGGAGTATATTAAAATACTCAATGAAAAGTTAAAACTATCAGCGCAAAATCTTCATCTTGTTCGGCGACTTAATTAACAGCAAGATAATAATCACAAACATACGTCTAAATGAGTGACTGCCTGGCTTCCGAAAAAGAAGATCACATTTCTGTTCTGGCCTTCAATATTTCCTGATTCAAGTCTTATTGAAAATCTGTGGCAAGATTTGAAAGTTCGAATAAATCGTCGATCACAAAAAAACTTCAGAACTTAGAACGTATAACCATTGAAGAATAGAAGAATATCCCAGATAATTATTGTTCAAATCTTATCAAAAACTTTAGGAAAAGATTGCAGCAAGCTATAAAAATGTGAGGCTATTCAATTGACTGTCTTAACAATTTGATATTATTCCTGTTTTTCTACTGTGCGAATAAATTTATCTTTCCTTATTTTGCATAATTCGCCTGTCAAATTTTTTGCATTTAACCTATTTTTCTGGAAACTGAGTTTTATTTTCCTTTTAAAAAAACTGGCATCATTCGAACATTAAATTGGGAGAAATAGATAAAAATAATCAAAATTGAATGTTGCACGAATAATTTCACAGTAAATAGGTTTTATACAAAAGTCTAGTATTTATAGATTGTGCGTAATACCAAAGCACCCAGTGGGATAAATCATGATGTCCAACATACTTATATGCGGACATATCTTAATACATACATATTTGTACATTTACATCTACATATATACATGCCACTATACACACCCCTAGCCCCACACATATATACACATGTATTCTGATGGGATTTTGAATCCTATTTTTAAATTTCGTGATTGGTTCTCTCCGTTAATTTAATAGTTTGAATTGATCTTTATATTTTATTATACTGATTTTCTTCTTCTAAATATAATTTTCATCTATCCATAAAACTATTCGGTGTTTTCGCGAAACCTAAAATTTTCCAATTTATTTGAAGATTCAGATCATTTTCCTTCAATTCCAAAAATATTTTCGAAAGTGTGTTTTAATTTTGGATTGGTGAATGAGTGCATATGTGTATTGATTCTCTTTTTAAATTCTCCTGTATATCTGTTAACATCTCCTTAAACTCCACCCCCTACAAAGAACATCCTATCACTAGAACTTCGTTCAACTATCAACGAGCTGACTGGGAAACGTTCCGTGATTTCCTCCACAATGTCCCCTGGGAGGTTGTTTTTACGCTCCCCGTCCTAGAATGGGCTTATAGATACCATCCTGGGTTAAAGCTGTACTCGACGCTTTCATCCCCTCAAGGAAATATAGGGTCAAGTCGCGATACTCTCCTAGGTTCTCCGCTGCTTGCCCAGCCGTCATTGCCAATAGGAACCATTTCTTTTACCTATTTCGTAGCGACATGTCGGGCTGCAATAGACGTCTCTTTGCCTCCGCCCGTAACGAGTGTAAGCGTGTCCTCAACGAAGCTAAGGCACTATTTGCTGCTCGGATGAAGAAGCGTATAGCATCTCGCAAATTTGGCTCTAAAGATTATTGGCGTCATTGCAAGAGCATACTGAACAATAGCAAGCCCTATATACCTCTTTTGTTCAACCAGTTCGAAGTACTGACCCCTCTGCCGACAAGGCTGAATGCTTTGCTCGGAAATTTTCATTCAACTCAACGCTCGATTCTTCCGGTGTACCCATACCCAACTTCCCTCTTAGAACTGAGACCCTATTGATTGGATTACACATAACTGCTTCTTTTGTATTGGGCATTATCTCCAATTTAGACCACAACAAGGCTAGAGGTGGGGATGGGATACCAGCCATTGTCTTGAAGAAATGCGCGCCTGAACTGGCGCCCGCCCTCTCTAAACTATATAACTACTACCTCAAGTAATCTTATTTTCCTGACTGTTGGAAGTCCTCATCTATTGTTCCTGTCTTAAAGAACTCTGGCGACCATTCTGACCCTTCTAACTACCGTCCTATCAGCCTCCTACCCATCTTCGGCAAAGTTTTCGAAACCCTAATCAATACCAAAGTGGTTAACCACCTTACATCCCATGATCTGCTCTCAGACAAGCAATATGGCTTCCGCTTTGCCTAATCTACAGCTGCTGTGCTTACGGCCATCACTAAAACTGTATACCAAGCTCTTCAAAATAACGTGGAAGCTCGTGCCGTGGCCCTAGACATCTCCAAAGCGTTTGATAGGGTTTGGCATGCCGGCCTTCGCCGCAAGCTCCAGGGTCGATTGTTTTACCTAATGCAATCATTCCTATCAAACCGCGAATTGAAGGTCGTTCTCAACGGATTTTCCTCCAGTTCCTATCCTACGAACGCAAGCTCAAGGCTCCATCTTAGGCCCCACTCTATTCCTTATGTACATAAATGACCTTCCTGACGCCATAAATTCCCAAGTTGGCATCTACGCGGACGACACCACAATTTACTCCTGCCTCAAAAATAAATCCAGTGTCGCTGACAAAATTGACCTGGCCGTGCGTCTCGGAAAGGACCTCCAATCGTTTGTGAACTGGGGCAGGAATTGGCTGGTCAACTTTAATGCCTCAAAAAGAAAACTGCCATCCATTAGAATGTCTGTCAAGTCCTCAAGAGCACCTCTCTGCGCTGCTCGGTATCACGTTGACTGCTGACCAGAGATGGAACAAATACATTGAGTCAATTGCTTCGACCACCGCAAGAAAATTTGGCTGCCTGTGCCGCCCCAGGAAATTCTTTTTACACAGAACCGATCCTTCAGATCTACAAATCAACAATTTGCCCTTGCATGAAGTATTGCTGCCATATATGGTTTTGGATCCCCTTCTGTTTGCCTCGGGGTTCTTGATAAGATCCAAAGGTGGATATGCAATATAATTGGCCCTGTTCTGGCATCTCGTCTACAGTCGCTCTCTCACAGACGCGCCGTAGCCTCTCTCTGTCTTATTTACAAATACTTTCATGGTAATTGTTCCGACGAGCTGCATTCGCTGGTTCCCAGACTTCATGAATTCAAGCGCCCTACGAGGCTGGCATAATAATAATATGATTTGTCATATTTTCTTTAGGGTAATTGTGTGTAATTTCCATAGGAATCCATTGGGGTGGTTAGAACCGATATTAATACAGTTTGCGGTTTCGTTCTCTTTATGGCAAGGTTTAAAGGCTTTATCATTGAGGTTAAAGTTGATATCTAAGTAGGTCAACTATTTAAAGGTTAGAGGAAATCTCGATCTTAAACCCTAGGAATTTGAAGGCCCTGATAATTTTGTTTTATAATTTGTCCGTTAGTAGACCATTATTATTAGGGATGAGGATGAGTCCATCATCTCTATACAGTCATATTAGTTCCGGTTTTATTATTCTACTAAGCACATACCAGATCAGCAACTTGCGCAGAGTTATACGCTCCCAGGGAGACATCGAATTCGCCATTGTGCAACTTATCCAGGTGTAGTTATTCAGTGTTAGCAGTGACTCTCTCGTCATTAACATATTAGTTTCATCATCCGTTATTTATATATAATTCTTTACAAAGTTTTTACTTGTCGAAATAGACTATCTCCATGATGAGGTAATTTTTGTATTTTACTCTAAAAATACATATGCTCTGTTATAATAAATACATCGAGCTCTCTCACTCAGCACGTATGCTTTTTTTTTCAGTAATGACGCGAATAAAGGAAGTGCTTATTTTGGTAAAATGCGACGCTTAAAGCAAATGTTTTGACAAATGCGAATATGTCATTAGTGGCTCAAAGTCAGATCTGGTAGCAGGGATAAAAAAGCCGAATTTCAATGATCCTGCACCCATAACCAGAATTTGAGGTAATTTTTTTTTCTTCCACTGTAATGCTGACCTGTTTCTTCCCGCGGATAGCGTGACCTTAATTAAATCTGCATTTATGAAAAACCGGAAAAAAGCATTTTTATGTGTTAACCGATTGTCAATTTGCATTCTTGGAGGGGTAAGCGCTCGAGTTAAACTTCACATGGTGACTCACAATGGCTTCCTCATAAATCTGGTCGGTTTTTGCTAAAAACCGACATGCGTTACAGGCTCAATCTGGGCGTCTCGTTTTTTTTGGGGTTTTATCGATTTTCCGCGCTGTTTAGGGGTCCGTTGTCATGAAACTTTTGGACAACACTTCCAATGGTAGACTCTAAGAGGGTGTCAAATTTTTTTGAAATGCGATCATTCCTTCTGTAAGCAGATTTTTTCGATTATCGATTTATTCGATTATCAATTTTTTCGGAACCTGAATGCTAACTCACAGACACACAGACAGACAACATGAGAAATATAGATAGTAGATTATTGCAGTGGTTGTTATTTTTGTATTTCCTTGTGTTAGTGTTCAGTAATTATACATTTATTTAATTTATTTTTTTTTTATAATTTTTATAGAAACAAAACCCAAACTCAAGGTGACAGAAATTGCCGCCATTTTCCGACTTTTTTGTGTTTGTTTCATTACATTTTATATCTATGATGTTATTTCAAAAGTGCTTTACGATATCCATTTCTTCTCTGCCTTGTTACATGAATCGCGGCGAAAGTGCCCCGGGCCCTCCGAGGCTGGGACTGTTAGACGTCATGAAGCAAAGCGAGCAACAAGAATTGTACTATGGCCTTATTTTCATGTTCAGTTTTCAGAGCCTGTGGCTGAATACCGCACAGTATTATTTTGGAGGGTGTAGTCGACATGATTGACAAACGGTATGGCGGTTACGGACGAGGTTATGTGAATTTACACAAGACATATGATGGTATCGTTTTCTGATTTCAAAACATTACACAGTAGGTACAATACCAATTTTTTGTACAGACTGGGTGATCAATCATTAGATTGATCTATCTATTAACGAATTGTCTCAGCGTATAGAGAAAAAAAATTAAATTAATATCTCTTAAATCGATCTATTTTTACACAGACCTTTACCCAGATTTGTCTTGTACAGCGCCGAACCGGTGATCCATCCAGAAATGTTCAAACCCATATGTTGTTAATCAACAAAGGTAGTTCTGATTTGATCAAGAATTGAAAAGTATTTCTGTAAAGTTTTTCCGTGTAAATATACAGTGTATACGAGGAGTATTCGTGTACATTCATGGAATAATGGAATTTAAAAACATATATTTAAATATAACATTTAATTTTCCACGTAAACCACATTAATATGAAGACACTTTTTATATTCAGTTATAATAGCACCGATTCATGTAATTCCGTAATAGCTGAATGGATCGAAGATGTAATTGTGCTAACGCAGACATTCTATGTTATTAATGTTAACAAAACAGGGACCTCTTAAAAACGTTTAAGGTTTGAAAATGAGAAGGCGTCAGAAAATGATATGAAATATTAATGTGTATCTAATGATTTCCTAATCCTCACATTTTCTTCTGTTGACAAGGAATGACCGGGGGGGATGATAAATGTTACAATGTGTTAAACTTTCCGAGGTGTTGTTTCTCAAGTATTTGTCTTATTTTTTTAAATACTTTTGGAAATAGCAAATGCTACTGCTTTTACATTCCTCTAAATGAAGCACCTAGCAAAATACTTTCAGAATCGCTCAAAATTCTTGCTATAAAATTTCGTCCTGACTAGTTTTGCTTTTTGCTTTGTATGAAATCGTTTTCATTTTGAGAAACAATTACTTTTACTGAGATTTTTGTTCTTTGTTAGTGCTGGCAATGCGAAATTCAATTTTCATTAACAATTCGCGGCAAAGATTCAAAATTTACATCCATATTTTCCAAAATGTTCTGCTCTTATCTGTTGCCGATCTGTACGCAACATGTTTTGTACCCAACGATCATTAATTTAGCTGAACACTTATTCTTCAAATAAATGTATATGAGCCGGACCAACGGAGATGTCAAGAAAGTGGACCTAGTATTTCGGTTGTGAAATATCAGATTCTCTCAAAAAAACCTTGAACAGATTCGAACTTTGAGTGACTGCTTGAAAATATACTATTCATAGAATTATATGCTCAATTATTTTTCAGTACACAGATAATGTCCTCAGTTTTCTAAACACGATTAGTCATAAATTTCATCTTCGTTACTGATTCAATATTCACAAGATTCATGCTTCTTTTAAAATATTTTTTCAAGCTGGCATAAACTTCAGTCATTTATTTCAAGGTACTTCTGATTCATACATACTATAACAGGATTGTTCAAGTTTAGTTTTCTGCAATAAATATAGAAATGTTTAAATATTTTTAATATAACTTTCTGTTTACATTAGTTTTGAGAAAATCACTCTAGATTAAGGTAAAAATGTAGCATCGATATATATTGATAGATTTCATAATGGAAAACGATTTCTTACAACAAAATCGAAACTAAGTACCCGATATTTTATTGAATATTCATAGAAATGGCGAAAAGGTTGTAAAGATATCACAATACAATCAAAGTGAAATTGAAATATTCAAAAAGTAAAGAAAATAGCGAAATGTCTTCCTTTTTAACACAAATATTTGAGAAAATATTTAAAAGTTAATAGGCGAGAAAAGAAAATCGACCTCTGAGTTAATAACTGCAAAGTAAAATGCTACTTACTGAGAATGACAAAACTGTACAGAACGTGCCTTATAGCAGGGCAAGTTTGTTACTGTCAATCATGAAAACTGCCAACCGATAAGTCCCAGATGTCAAGCAAGGAGTGGTATAGTAAGGTTTCTTCATATATTTGTGTATATGCTTTCATAGCATCTGTTTCGATGTACACATCTTTAGTTACACCAGTTCATACATTTACAACTAGGACACGAAATCCGATTTCCACGGCGGTGAATCGCCATGATTTCCTATGTATTGCAAATTATAAGAGCAATTTTAATTCCGGTGGCTTTCCCCAAACCGCAAAAAGTGTCTTTATTTAAAAGCTACCGACTTGAATGCCTCTTTGAAGACTACAATAGTAATATCTTCAGATCAAGGGTCACTCGTATTCTATTTACATTCTCTAAACCTTCAGAGAAATTTTACGCCATTGATGAAAAACATTAATGAATAACATAATCTTCATGTTCTACAATTCTCTTTCACTAATATCATTTAAGATAACATTTTTTACAGTAACGCTCTGCATCGGGTGGAGTTTGAGTATGATGTCCCAATTTATACAATCTCAAGAAAGAATTGGGGGCGCACATATATAATTTAGAATTTTTAAACGTTATATCGACAATATATATATATATATATATATATATATATATATATATATATATATATATATATATATATATATCAGTCACATGTAATCAATGATCATTTTTTAGATGTATTATTAATATGATCATTTGAAAATAGACCTAATTTAAATGCTTAATATCTTACAGTCATATATATTGATAAACAACCTAATTTATCAAAGAAGCACACATTTTGTAGTATTTTTATCCTTATATTTTGAAAAGCATCAAATCAGAACTGTAGATAAATCAGTATCATTTAATAACAATGCTGATGCTGCTGTGGCATTATTAATAGATGTGAAATGGAACCGTTTGTTTTTGTAAATATTTACACAATACGAGGTCAATCCGACACGTCCTGTGCAAGATTACTAAGTGAGAGTGTTCAGAGTTACGGTGGAGGTAAAAAGAAAACCATGAAGTTTATAAGAATGTCTGTGATCCCTACACTTAAAGAGATTTATATATCAGCTGTGAGGAAAAATCCTTTTGGAAGATTACGAAGCTCAATTTCTTTGGAAGAACTCTCCGAATGTAACTCCCATTTTACGAAAAGAAAAATAAGGGAATGAGTATGATGCGTTCCAGTGGACATGACATTGCCGGTCATAACTGTGGATATCAGTGCTGTTGGAACTAAGGAATGTAGTTGGTCGCTATATTTGCTATTTGAACATAACACTACCTAAGAATTAACATAAAACGGCCATTGGGTCTGCGTTAATTTATCTAGTGTGATATAGAAATTTATCTCAACCCACGTGAGAACCAAACTAACTGTCACGAGCACAGTTCACTTCTGATGCTGTTGTTTCGAAAATAAGAAATGCTTGTGCAGCCTGAATGGGAAATTTTTCTTTTATAATAGGAAAACTGGAGTGCAATTCCAATTATATTATTTACTGTGATATATATTCTTTTATCTCCTCTGAATAAGTGACCAAATAAATACTACAAGTGACCACAAAAGGAAATTTATTTGAAATAACAAGTGATTCTCTATCCATTTTTCACTTACAATCAACCGCATAGAAAGGGACTAAAGTTACAAGGTAACCATAATATTGAACAATTCATTAATGTTCCTGCACGAATCGAAAACACTAACCAAAGAAAACGCTAAAGGGAATCTCGGATTTTGAAATGGTGATAGACAGGAAGATAGGTAGGTATAGAAGAGAGAATATACTGCAAGAAACGGTAAATTGCAAAAGCCATGGAACTGACATAATATCTTCGCCACAATAATAGTATGATGTGTGTAGTAACTGTAAGAGTAAACAGAACTCAGGACAATAGCAGAAGTGATAAGCTTTATTCCATTAAACTCAGCTACAAAAGGGAAATCGGAGATACAAGTTAAATAGGCAACGGGGCGAGCCTATTGCTTTGTACATAGTGAACCTAAGATACTAATAATACTAACACCAGATTCTTCGTTTCTATAAAAATATAGCGTCCCCATCCATAATGATCTGGGGGTTTTGTCGCCCGTTTAGATCTCCTGGCCTTTTGAAACCCAGCATCATCTCCGTTATGCGGTGATTCCACCTCTGGTATGGGGACACCCACGGTACTGTTCTACAGTGCGGGACTCAGGGTTAAACTCTGCTTCCTGACAGGTGTTACTTTGTAAGAGTTTGACTTGGTCCATATAAGGATCGGTTTTACTATTTCTTACGAACCTCCTTAAAAATATGGGACCTTGTGACATTAGCCACGACAGGAGAGAACTCCCGTGTGATGAACGACGAGGGAATGCAAAGAAACGTTCGTGAGGTGTTGTATTTATAGAAGTACATACCAACGATCTCACAGAGTTTAGCATTTCGGGAAGCACTAATCCCGTGTATGTCTCAGCTATTTTTCGCGATCTAACAGCTAAGTGAATCGCTTTCCATATAGTGACGTTACATTGTTCAACCTGTGCGTTCACGGTTGAATGATATACAGTGGTTTTACTTTTTTGGTAGCGTTAGTCTCTCAATTCTTTAGACATGGAAGATGCACCTCTGTCAGAGTGTATGTAGCCGGGCATCTTAGCTAAGTTGAACAAAAGATTTAATGATTTGATCACTGAGGGAGTGCGCATGTTTTGATATGGGAAGACGAATGGAAAGCATGTGTATTCGTCAATTGCTACTAGTAAATATGAGTTGCGTATGGCAGAAGGCACGGGTCCGTTAAAGTCAATACTTAATTGTTCCATGGGTCTGGTCACATTGATAAGAGAGTGTTTTCTGGCAAGTTATAGAAATGTGGTTTAATTTCCGCACAGATTCTGCAAGAATCACACACCTTTTTTGCCTTCTCCGTAGAAAAAGTAAGATTTTTCTCTCTAATGAGTCTTGTAACTCTCGGGTGGCATAGCTCATTGTGAATATCGGTAAACACTTAACTGGTAATAGTTGAACAAGTGCAAGGTCGACTAAGTGCATCGGGAAGTACGTTCTCAATGCCAGTGTGGTATTTTATCGTGTAGTCGAAGACTGGAAGTTCTCACCGTCATTCTGTGACAAACAGTGCTTCCACTTCCGAACCGCCTCAATAATTTCCATGGCCTTCTCCTCTATTATGTGATACTTTGATTCACTTCCCTGTAGTGTTTTTGACATGAACGTTACTCGGCATTCCACTTTGGCTAAGGGATGTGGAAATAGACACATCCGACGCGTCACATTCCACCTCGAAAAGTAAACTTTTGCCTATTAGTTTTAGTGCGGCCTCCATCAGTTCTTTTTTTAATTGAGCAAAAGCTTCCTGTGCTTTTAACTCAAGAAGGAAAGTTTTATTTTTTAGCAAATTTTATAAGAACAATTATATATCCCTTTCGCATAATACGCGAATATGCCCAGCGCCCTTTTTACTGATTTCGAGTTTTCCGGAGGTGGTAGTTCTTTAAGGGGCAAAGTATTTCTGGGTCGGGTGTAATGATTCCACCGCCGACATGGTATCCTAAAACATTGATGAAAGGTACCTAAAACTCAGACGTCTATTTATTGAGAATAATTTTGGCTTTAGTCTTCACCTCTAAGAAACCTTTTCACATATTAGTCGTGTTCCGTTTGTGTGTCCTGCAATAGTAATGTCATCAATGTAAGCAAATGCACCGCGTAGATTTCCTTTATTTATTATTTTGTCTAAAGCTCTGTGGAACGAAGCAGACCTGATTTTGACCTCAAATGGAATTCTGCAGAACTGGAACAAGCGACCATTCGTGTCAAAATGCTTAAGCGGTACCTAGTGGTAGGCATTTTTGATGTCGAATGTCGAAAGAACGCTTTTTCTAGCAAGCTCATTGTTCATTTTATTAATTCTTTGTAGACAATAAGCGCCCAGTTCTGTATACAGATTTATCGTTTGCGAGTAATCTACGCATATTTGTTGACGGTGAGTGGGTCCCTTTACTACTAACATCTGGACTCGCCATGGAGAAACACTTTCATCAATTATGCCTTCGGAAAGGTTCCGAATTTCTTTATTGATGAAGGAATAATACTCCTTGTTATAATGCCTCGACGTAACGGCAATGGATTTACAATGTGTAATAAATTAGGAAATAGAGAAAGACTTTCTATCTCCACCACTTTTAATGCACAAACCTGAAGACAAGTGTCCACAGTTAATTAGGTCATGGACGCACCGTATATGAACATCGTTTTCTGATGCTGACGCAGAAAATCCTTACTAAGTATCACGTCAGAATATAAATCTTCCAAAACATCTAGACCGGTGGTGGTAACATACGGCTGACCGTTAAGGCAAAGGCTTAGATTTACAACTACATAGCCCCTTGAGTTAGTGTTTAGTGTTTTCTGGGCCATGGTGATACCCTTACTGAACATGTGGACTTCCATGTTCAGTTCTCGCATGACACTTTCGCTGATATAACTATGAATGCTACAGGAATCGAGTAGAGCATTTTTTTATTAACCATTACATGCGTTGCAGCGAGATAACGCCCCGTTGTACGCTAGCAAGTGTGGTCAGTATATGAGGACCAGCCACTGTTGCTAACGAAGATTTGGACAGGCATGTACGAGCGTAGTGTCTTTCCTTTAAGCATTTTTTACATGTAGCTATATGAGCGCTACAGCAGTCTCTTGAATCGTAGGTAAATCCACAAAAAAACATTTATGTTTGGCTTGACAAGTCATGGCTACTGCTGATTCGACTGGAAAGTCATCACATACATTTGGGGGTCAGAGTTGGCTATTGTTGCCATTTGCGCTTCTGGTGCACTATATAAGTCATTATTTCTTTGTGTTAAGTCCTGTCCAGAAGCTTGAATGTAAGCTGTTTGTAGATCCATGTTTTAATTTTCTAAGAGACGCTGTTGTATGGAATGCGAACTAAAGTCTGAAATGAATGCATTTCCCATAGCTTCGTTACCGCATTCCTTAGCATTATGGTCTTTAAAATTGCAAATACTTTTCAGCTTTTCTCGTTCTCTGAAAAATTTGTCTAGAGACTCTCCCTGCTTCTGTTGCCTTGAGGCCAACAAGTGCCTTGAGAACACTTCGTTAGGCGTTTTAATATAACGTCCAATTTACTCATAGGCATTATTAGGATAGTTCGCCAATGACGGGTTCGCTGTCAGCTGTTGGTGAACATGTTGTTTCTATACTAGATTTGTCCTGCCTTTTAAGCTGAATAAATAGTAGTAATTATAAGAGTAAACAGAGCCCAGGACAACAGTAAAAGTGAAAAGTTTTATTCAACTAAATAAAACTCAGCAAAGTGTAATTTTATAAGATTTCAGGATACAATTTTGGCCCATGGCCTACCTGGGGAATGGGTGTAGGCTTCCCGTCACTTACTATCTTAACACAAAGCTAATCCGATTCATAACCAATTCACTCGTTACAGTTCGCACACTTAGCAAAAAAAAAAAAAAAAATCACATCCATCGCTAATCAATAATCCATATACCATAATACCGCAGGGGGCTCTACAAAATAGTCATAAAAATTTCATGATTATAAAATACTATAGATAAAAAATTGTACATGATACATAATGAGCAGGGAGGGGATGGACCCCAAAACAAACAAAAATATCAAAACAAACTAAAGATAACTAATGTTAGTTGGACCCGTCCAACCCTAAAATAGAGAGGACGCTGTATTCTGCCCTTATGCAAAATCAAAAGGCTCTATCCGTAGGAAGAGGGAAAGGATAAAACAAAGACAGCCTTTGGAAAAAACAAGAGAGCTGACCCAATCGAGATGAAAAAATGGGGACCAAAACAAACTGAGACTGTTGGGAATCCCAATTTGGATCATAATCAAAGAAGCTGCCAGGTACAGAAAGAGAACGACACTTTCTCCCATTAACTAGGTATAAAAAGCTTATAAGTTTATCCTCACCAGAGAAGGGTTCCACTGGAATATGCCCCGATACAACTTAGCTGGACCTAAAAAAATAATCAAGGCTAGCCCAGTTCACACAAACTACGCTCACCTCAGTCTCCAACCTCGATCAGCTTCTAATTCCATTTACAGAGAGGAAGTACAGACAAGCGGTAAAGGAGGAAAAGAAAGACGCGTATACCTCGCCCTCTGTGATCTCATCTCCGCAGGTAGACGCTTCAATCGGAAATCCGAGGAAACTCTGCAAAGTAACTGCGAAAGTTTTCGTCACAGAGATCAAGCTCCTAGCTTTTTGCACAACAATAGTTTCTTTGGGGGTGCAGAGATCGAAATGGACATGTTTTCCCATGTACATATACGCCCTACTTCACCTGGAGTTTTTATGACTTGGTACGTCTTCATCTTCTTCCTCCCTACTCCTTTTTAAAGATGAGCACGAGTTGGAGGCATTTCTTCCATCTCTGTCTCATTGAGGGGTTGCTGCTACTGCTGCTGCTGCTTTTTTTTGTTTTTTGCTGATGTTATTGTTGCTGTTTTGGGGTCTGTTTTTTTCCTGTTGGACCTCATTTGCATGCTTCGTGGCTGCCTATCCTGTTTTCCGGAACACCGTTGCAACTCCATCGGCTGCACCTGTGTTCTCTTTTGCCGCTCCTGTTGCTTTTTCAGTGACTGCCTATCCCGCATTTGGGGAGATGGCACTTTTTTGTTTCCATTCCTTCACTTCCTTCCAGTCACCATCGAGGACTTCTGCTGCTGCTGTTTTTGTTGTTGTCGTCGGCGTTGTCGCCGTCTTTGGGGGATGGAGGTTGTGAATTCTTAGTTGGGCACGCCTTGGACATGTGATCTGAGGCTCAATGCGAACAACAGTAGGGTCTGCGTCTCTCCACCACCGCCAACATCGGAGTTTACCGGGTTAGATTTCCCTGTAACACATGTCTTCCAGGGCAATTCCTGATTTTCAACCCATGTAATCTGTCTGGAGTACTATCGATGTGTTTGACAGGATAGTTCCGGCCAGATATTTCACTTCTTGCTCTGTGTCTAGGTGAATGTCCCACATTGCATCGGTCCTTCTATATAACACTTTTGATGCTTCATCTAGCCAATTTCTTAGTTTCCCTGCTGTCCCCAATCAATTTTCGACTTTTTATGTCGGTGATCAGCAGAGATATTATTCTTGAATTCACTGCATCGTGAGTATCAGGAATCGTGAGCAACTCATTTCCTTTCACATATTTCTCCTACATGGCACTTTGTTAAGCATAGTATGAGGAGTCCTTCTTCTGTGCTCTTTTTTCCTACCAGACAGTTTTTTAGACGGTGACGAATTTTGTGTTTGCACCGCCGATGCATTCAAATTTTTACGCCATGGTGGCCCCAAACCACCACGGTGTAAAAAAACAATTAACGCTTGAGTTTATATGCCAATTATTCATGAAAGAATTAATAAAAAGAAAAAGTCTCAGTACCAAGAAAGACGAAATAAAATCAAACAAGAATGTGGAAAATTAAAGCACATAAGAACTAAAAATAAACAACAACTAAAATAAATGCGAAAAAAAGAAATAAAACGGCAATGTAAACGGGAGGGTGATGAACAACACAACAAGGATACAAAATACAGAAAGAAAAATTGAACAAAAGAAAACTGAGAAATTCAAAAGTTCAACAAATTGAAAGTAATAAACTTAACACTTCGTAGCAAGGGAACTTTTGGGCTGGACTGGAAACAGTTCCAACGTACAGGGCACTGAATTTAAGGGAACTCAGCTACAAAGCGAAATAGGATTTACAAGTTTAATAGACAACTGAGACGAGTCCATTGTGAAGATAGGATACTACTAACACACAGACCACAGGAATAAAAAGTAAATTGATGCAATAAATAAATCATGATATGTTCATTACTGCATTAATATTGGAAGCAAGTTAAATCAGAAAAAGAGTAGGCTTCTTCAATTCGTCGCTACCATCATCGATCTGATGCATTCAGTGCATACAGGAGAACAATTGATTTTTGAAAATTTTCTTTTTGGTAAGAAAATCGGAAAAAGGTTATCAGATAAAAGGCGAGATAGAAAAGGAGACTGAAGCAAAAAATAACGAAATGCATGAAATAAAATCCATAAAAATAATAAAATATATTATAGATAGCAATAAAATACAGAAGGTACTGTACAAAAACTTGTAAAACATGACAAGTGATTAGGTAAGTGAAAAGATCTCTCCTAAGTAAGACAGGTTAAAAAAAATAGCGATTAAGTGTTCAAGAACATTGTCTAAATAGTTCATGCAGAAAAAATAATTATAATTATTCTTTGTGTTATGCCACCTCAGGGGGCTAGCCATCATGGGTCTCCACATCTTTCTGTTCTTTGTAGCTCATTGTAAATTTTGTCCTTTAATTATCTCCGATAAACCTTTTTCCGTCGTCCAATTACTCATGCACGCTAGATAGGCTATGCATCGATTTTCTCTGTCCCATTTGCATTCAATCTGTGTATGTGTGTCAGACTTTTTCAATTAATTTCAATTAATTGGAAAAAAAGTCTCTTTCAAGAGCTTTATCTCCCTCTTTTATATAATAAATGAGAATGTCAGTATGCTGCACATTTTCGATTAAATGTACGCAAGTCTCACTTTTAGAAATCTCATCTTCTTTATCTATTTACTAAATGCGTATGTCTGTGTCACTGTTACGCTTAATTAGGGCCAGAGCACTCTAAATTTAAATCTCATCTTCTAAATAAATAAATGCGAAAGTTAGTGTGTCACACTTTTTCAACTTTACTCCTTAAGTTCATAGCTCGACAAAGCATACCACTTTGGAATCGGGCCGACTCTGTAAGCAAATTAAAACATTCAGAGACGGATCCGAATAGGCAATCCAGAAATATTGGATTCCTAATTTTTCATTCAGTGTTTTTTATGCGATTTTTTGCGACAAATTTATTTGCACGGTAGCAATCTTTTTTACTTTGAAAAATATTGGGAATAATCTAAATTAATTGCGAAATCCAGCAAAAGAAGCCATTGAAATAGAAGTAATTGTTTACACGGAATATAAGGACCTACGTGCTTCAAAGTTTCTTTAAATTAAAATGGCGACAGAAGAATTATCGTTGAAATTTAATAAAGATAACTTAAATATTAATGCAGTACTTAAATGCAGTGATCAGTTTTTAGTTCTTTTGTAATCTGTATTTGCCTATCGCATACAGCAGAAATATGTCCCAGAAAAAGAAATATCTGCCAACAGAACACCAGATTGCAATCAGAAGAGCTAAGGCTGCAGTGAGAAAAAGTACACCTGGATCAAACGGCAGCCAGAACGTTCGCCTTCTGGCCATGAGACCCAGGTTCGAATCTCGCAAGGTAGATTTGTCAGGAAAGAAACTTCCTGATGTCATCTGACTCGTTGACACAAGCTTTGTGAGTGAAATTGTGTAGACTGAATGCTTGGGTCCTTCGATAGCTGTACTAGAACGAAAATGCAATTCATAGTGGCTTTTTTCACAAAAAACTGTAATTAAGTTTTGTTCAGTATAGTTACAGTATAAACTACAAGTGGGCTCTGTGGGCGTTGAGCAAACACAAATATGCCTGAGTGAGCGACTTCACTAAGGATTGGCTATCCGCCCTAGTATACGGGTATCATCGAATATGAGTGGCCAGTTATATGGGTGTGTGTATATGTGTGTGCATTATGTAATACAGTACGTATTATAGCTATTGTTATTATTGTTTTTAAAAAGAGATAGTTAAAGCTGATTATGAGTGATATAACACCACTGCATTTAATTCCAAAGTAAACAAAATTTAATGTTACATGTGCTGTTATTCCGATTTCGAAATAGTTCATACTTTTCTTCTGCAAACTAACTAAACTGAAAGATACGAATGAAATTAATCAATGGATATTCAAATTCAGATCGCTTTTGGAATCATTGACATCCATTTTATAAATTGCCTACTGGAACTCGAAGGAAAATGAGTAGTTCGTGGTTCAAATTTGAAGCAATTTTTTTTTCGATAATTCTTGTTACAGATACAAAAAGTCATTTCTATACATATGTTTTGAAATATCATTATGAAAATAAATATTTCATCCAATATACAGTAGCGTCCAAAACTAAGGAACAAAATTTTGAAACCTAATATTTGTTAGAAATAACAACTTTGAAAAGCTGAAATTTTGACAACTGGTAGTCGTTATCATCCATAATAATATACTAAAATTTGAATCATTTGCAAAGGATAGAAAAAGAATTATAACAATTATTTATTTATTTTCAAATTTGGAACGTCCAAAAGTAAGGGACAAAATTGAGAAAAACAATGTAAACGGAAAAAAAAACAATAAAAATACATGTACAATCAATATTTAGTAAATGAGCCCTTGCTCTCAATGACAGCTGCACATCTTCGACTACAAGAACGAATCAGTTCTTGACAATCCTCGATACTAATTTTAGACCATTCTTCTTGAAGCTTCACCCACAAATCCTCCGTGTTAGTGGGATTTCTTTCCATAACTTTCACTCCTAAGGTCTTCCAAAGATTTTCTATTGCATTTAAGTCAGAACTTTGCGGTGGCCAATCCATAATTTCCAAATCTTGCTCGCTAAGGTAAGTCATTACCACCTTTGCCTTGTGACATGGGGCATTATCTTGCATAAATGTAGCCCTATCGAAACCTGAATTCTGTATGATTGGCACATGATCTTGAACAATGTTTTTATAGATCTGCGCGTTTACACGAGTTTGTAACCGGACAAGAGGCGTTGTACCTTGGCTAGAAAACATTCCAAATACCATGACGCTTCCGCCCTCAAACTTGACAGTTTTCTTAGTACACTTTGCACTTAATCTTTCACCAATACGTCTCTTTACATTGTTTTTTCCATCATTTCCAAATAAATTAAACTTGCTTTCATCACTGAAAAATACTTTTGCCCAATTTTCATATGTCCAAATTACATACCTGTTTGCAAACTCTAATCTCTTCTTTTTATTCTTCGAACTAACAAGTGGTTTCTTCCCTGGTGTTCGATTAAACAGCTCTATTTCTTGCAGTCGTCTACAAACAGTCTGTCTTGACACATTAATACATGAGGTACTATTCATAACCCTTTTAATTTCTGTGCAAGACTTAAAACGGTCCTTTAATGACATACGCTGCATTATTCGATCTTCTCTTGCCGAAGTTTTGCGGGGTCTGCCGGTTTTAAAAGCACTAAATATTTTGCCAGTATCATTGTAGGATTTAACAACCCTGCCTACAACACTCTTGGAACGTTTCACTTTCTCTGAAATCTCTCTAATGGTGTGCTTTTCCTTGTGTAGCTTCACAATAGCTTGTCTCACAGAGTAATCAAGTTTTTGGCGTTTCGCCATGGTGCCAGCTGATGCAACGTTTACAAATGACTAAGTAAGACTTATTCTTTAGAGAAAATCAAAAAATTTGAATATAGCATGCTGTTTACATTGTTTTTCTCAATTTTGTCCGTTACTTTTGGACGATCCTATTTTGAAAATAAATAAATAATTGTTATAATTCTTTTTCTATCCTTTGCAAATGATTCAAATTTTAGTATGTTATTATGGACGATAACGACTACCAGTTCTCAAAGTTTCAGCTTTTCACAGTTGTTATTTCTAACAAATATTACGTTTTAAAATTTTCTCCCTTAGTTTTGGACGCTACTGTATATTAGACTTAAGAGTTTTGCACAATCGGAACGCATTTATGTAGAAACTAATAACTGTTCAATATGTTCAAGAAACTTTATATGAATTCGTGAAAAACTATACTCAAACTGGAAAAAAAACTAAATCATTAAACATTGTGTAGACGTGCTTCAAAGTTTCTTTAAATTAAAATGGCGACAGAAGAATTATGGTTGAAATTTAATAAAGATAACTTAAATATTAATGCAGTACTTAAATGCAGGCTAGGCATCGATTTTCTGTTACGTAGGGTTTTTACCAAACAAAGCAAGACTTCACGAAAATGTCACAATCGATGTTAATAGAACATCTATGAATGTTTTCCTGCTACCTATATGTTTACATGACACTGAAGAGTTTTAAGTATGCCGACATTAGAAGACGGATGAAATATGAATCAATTGAACTCTCATAATTTATTGACTATATTCATATAACTGAAAATGGTTGCAGCAAAATGTTTCAATCATATAAATGAACAGCGGCATTACTAAAACACAAACTGCATCTTATTAATGATTGTATAAGTAAATAATAATTAAATTCTTTCAGGACATTTTCGACATCTTGTAATTTATCATCAATAGACGAGAAAGATAATTTCCCATCGCTGGATATTTATGAAATATGTAAAATAATTTATATAATAAAGCTGAAATACTTTCTGATTTGGTGAAATTACATTGACTTATACATCCTTGCGCTCAAACTCAAATTTCTAAATTTCCAACATGTTTCTTGTAAGTACTGGATAATGTCATCTATTACCTTGATTTCTTCTTCAATTATATGCTGTGTCCATTCAGGACGTAGACCCTACACATTTTTCTGTTCCTTTGTAATTCTCCATTAATTTGTCGTTTAGTTATTTCTCCCCAAACCTGTTATACCATTCATTTGCTGAAGCCCATATTAGATTCTTGATTATTCTTATGTCTTTGCCGAATATGTCACGGTTGCAGTGTAGCTCTAACAGATTTTGTGGCGAACTTTATCAATCGCTTTTGCGTAGTCTATATAACACAGGTACCCGTCCTTCTTCAGTTGTATTACCCTTTCTGATAACATTATGAGCAAAATTATTGCGTTTGTTGTTCTACTGTCTTTGATGAATCCGCACTATACTTGTTCTACCCCAGAGTCTGATTCTACTGCGCGGTCTAAGACTGATTCTGGTGACGTCTACATCGTCTGGGGGTCAGGAGCTAAGTGAAGAATTGTTAACCCTGATAGGTGGGAAACAAAAACCGTCAAGTGCCAGCCTACGAAAAATGCGTAGGCGTCATTCATGGAATACTGTTGGGGTCATTTGCACTTTTTGTCAAACAGTTTTCGTCTGACCTACGATCAAGGTCCAGACATGAATTGAGAGGTTCTATTCAAAGAACAGGCCTTGATTCAACTGGGCATGAATAAAAAAAACAAACAAAAAAAAAAAACAACAAAAAAACATATATCCCACAATCTGCTTTTCTAAGAAATAAAGAAATTATTAATATTCCTATGTCTCGTCGCACATACACAGTGTACTGAAAATATACTTAAAAAATCTGAGATGAGATTACAACATGGGGTTATATCCGATGCGATGAGAACGAAAGTAATATATAAATTCCAACGTTCACAGCATTAATCCAAAAGAGGGCTCGATACCGATAGTAGAGCGATAATTATTTCTTCATTATAATTTTATCATATAGACAAAATCATTTTACTCACTACAAAGATGCAACTTGGTTTCAGTGCATTTCAACTGCACTTCGACGGGTGAGTATTTATCTGAAAATATTACCAGTAATATATATGAAAAAAATGGGTGTAAAAACGATTTATCTGAAAATATTACCAGTAATATCACTAGAACGTTTTTCTGTAATACCACCAGATTTATAATTTTAAAACGCTTATAGTTATGGTATTAAAAATTTAACAAATTGTAGTGGTAGATCCTTAGTATGTCTACAGAAAATACTTATTTCATATCTTTGATTTAATATTTGGGTGGTATTCAAGAGTTCAATGATACATATTTTCTCCTGTAAACATAAGAAGCAAGGTTCGCCGAGAATCGCAGGTTCTGGATTGTCTTAGTATTTTCCATTTAACGTTAGCTCTTTTTCCTTCTTCCTTGAGTTTCCAAGAATATTTCGAAAGTGACGTCCTATTTCGTTTGGCCGTATTTGGAAAGGAGTTCTTGTGATTGTAATACCTCTCCTTGAAAGGTCTGCTAGTTGACCCCACATAAAGGCTAATATCTCTGGGGTTCTCATTTGAAGAGATATATCTCATGTACACTACGGATTTGGTTAAGCACCTGTTAAATAATGGACATTGATCGGGGATTCTACAATTACATAGCCTTTTTTCTTAGGGTGTATAAGAACTTGTATTTAGATTGCGTTTATTATCTCTATAAAGCTTCAGTATTTTATTAAATCGCATAACATTAGACAACCGTTTCCTGTAGACATACTAAGGATCTAACACTACAATCTTGTTAAATTCTTAATTCCATAACTATAAACGTTTTAAAATTATAAATCACCTCCTTCGATATATTTTCTACCCTCTTATGTACCTCTACACTAATTAAATTACGATTTTTAAATGTTTCTTTTTTTGATATATATTAGTGGTAATATTTTCAGAGAAATCGTTTTTACACCCATACGGCACACACAAACAAGCATACGTGTATACATGCATATATGTATATATGTATGCATGAGCATATATTTGTTTATATGTGTGTATTATTTCGGAGGCATGACAAAAACGTGCAAAGGTTGATTAATATATAAATTCAAGAGATTCTTGGAAAAAGTTGCAAAATATAAAATCTAAACTCTGATTAAACATGTGCAGATATACGAAAAAAATACTGATCAAGCTGATCACATTTTCAAAAATAAATTAATTTTCAAATAATCACTTTTTGTCTAGAGAGAATAAAAAAAAAACAAACAAACAAACAAACAAACAGCGAGACCTGTATTTCATTGAATTATATAAGTAAAAATCATTACAACTTGATAACTTAACGTTAAAATGACTACCCTTTCCCACAAATTGACACTAATCGATTCTCTTCACTCTAAAAGTGAAGAGAAATAGTTGTGGAACGAACAGCTCAAAGAAATCTGGAAGTTAAAATCAGAATATCTAATTCAGCATTCTTGTATTTTCTTAATGTTTGTAAAAAGTTCTATACTGTCATTTAATACAATCTTTTAGAATTTCTCAAAATGTATATTTCAGGGATATTTTCAGTTAAAACTGTTTAATCAGATAATATATATGGACAAAAGAAAAACAAAAAAAATCCCATATGCCTAGGAAATACTTGTAAAAATGTAAAATTGCTGTTTTAATTTGAAAACAATTACTGAATGTTTATTTAAAATACTACTGGACCCTATTAAATAACTTTAAGAATTGGAGAAAAGTATTGAAATAAAACGTATATACACAACGTGAAAAGGACGAAAATATATATGTTTGGATTATCATTGTTATTTTGTGAGTATATATATATATATATATATATATATATATATATATATATATATATATATATATATATATATATATATAGTACGATGCGGTTATAAATTAATATTAAAATATTATTTTTAATTTTACATAATGTAAAGATAAATATAAACGAACATTGCTATTTAGTAAGAATTTAAGCATAATTGCGCATTTCATTTCCAGAATACTTATCATATTAAGATAGGTTTGTCAGCCTACGGTTATTTTTAGCGTTATATTGAGAAATGTATTCTCAAGGAAAGTATTTTGACCAGATCATCTTTTTATTCACTTCAGAGTGAATATTATTTTGGTTTAAATCCTTAAATAAAACAGAGGCAATTTCCTTGCCACCGAGTCACAAATACTACCAAACTATGTGGAAACCAGAAACCACAGTAGGTAAAAGTGGGAGAAGATGAAATATAAGGAAGCGATAATTACTAAGAATTGTTATTTTTAGCTTTTGGACATCCTTAAGGACAGCCAATCCTGAAAGATGCCTGGAGATTCTAAAAAATCAAAGAATGCTGTTCGATACCTTAAGGCTAATTTCAAACTAATATTAGCTATTTGTTTCACTTATGTGTCCTTGAATTTTTGCTGGAACACTGAAAGAAACTAAATAAAGATTTCAAACAGATAAAATTGATGTTTTCCTTTATGCTATTAACCTGCAACTCAATTTCAAGCATTTTTCTTAAAGTATGTATTGGCGTATGGCCACATAATATTCAAGCACCAGTTGCATTATGATCACCGTAGTTAAGCAACGTCGACCGCCTGGGAATACAAGGTTCTGTAAGCTTGGATGTGCGTTTGCTGTACTGGATAATGGCTCGGAATTGTTCCTCGAAGAGACGAGTTCCAATTTTAGTTACGGTCGTTATATTCACTTACGTGAAAATTCCATTGACAAAGTCATCCACATCTTCTCTCCCCGGCTCTGAGGTAATTAATAATATTTGTATCACTACAACAACTATTACTACCAAAAAAATTATTAATCTATAGACAGATTTTATTCAATACGACGGATTATCTCTAACTTTTTTATATATGTAATTAATGCGGAATTTAGCTTTAAAAAATTCTACTACAGTAATTTGATATTTATTTTATTATAATATAGGATTTTAATGTTTATAATTAAACAGAATTTTAATTTTTATAATTATTAATAGATCTTACAGATAAATCAATGATCTTTCTTCCTCTACACAATGTAATGTTTTAAGCTGACATCCAATTTTCACGTAGACTTACTTTTTCATAATATCATTAAACATTTTGCCACTCATTTTTTCTATTTACATATTTAAATATGTTATTAACTCCTTCATATTTTATTGTAAAATAATATTCTTTTTATTGAAATAACTATCTTGTGGTTTGCAAACAAACCTGATTATAGTATAATCAGCGAGAAGGATACAAATTTATCAATATGTTCACTTGCAAATGAAGAGCGTATAAAAATGCTTTCATGGGGTCTGAAAGCTTCGATGCCTGTTTTCCTACTTACCACGGTTTCCCTGAAATGTGGAGTTTTCATAGTTGAGTGACTAACAACTTTTCTTAGAAATATACGTTCTAATATTCCTAACACATTCAGGCATATTTGCAACAGTATCTTCTCGAGTACAGCTAAGAATTAGTTTTCGAAATATTTGGTTTATGACGGCATGTACAATACCTGATATGTAGGTCAGAAAAATCGTGGTCATATTTTTCTGAATTATGACAAGTTATCTTTATTCTACATATAAATGTAATCAGTTCTTCTTAAGTAAATAGAACAATATATATATATATATATATATATATATATATATATATATATATATATATATATATATATATATATATATATATATATATATATAACATAGTCAACAACAAAATTTGATTGTGGATCATTGTTGATATATTAATTGCAACGTTCCCCCTAAAGGATGCAGTAGATAAATTATCGTCATTCTATATTTTTACTTTTTTGCATGCCTGTTGTGTTTGTATGTATGTGTTTTATTTATTTATTTTATTTTACCGATTGCACAGCATAGTAGGGTCGATTGGACATAGTCTGTGAGAAAAAGAGCAATATGCCACAATTCACACCGACAGAAATGACCAAACGACATACTATCCTGCTTGACCTTCGCTTCGCATGAAATCTATTTCAGAGTGTTTGGGTGTAAATTTGTGCAGAGTATACGGAAAGAGCTAGAAATAGTCTAGTGGTGATTACTAAGTTTCGGCTGCTAGGAAAACATCCTCTGATTGTTCTGATGAGAAAAGAACTCCCAAATTTGTAGCTGAGGTCATCAAACTTCACATGTACGTCTACATCAAGTGCCTTGAGGAAGTAGTTCTGCCCGGGATTAAGAAATTGATAGTTGGAAGACCATATGTCAGGCAACATGAATCTATTCCATGCCACACAATCAGGAGAACCCAGTAATGGCCACCAGACAATTTCTGTGACCGCATCATCCCTTACCTCTGGCCACTTAGCTCCCCATGCAGCAAACCCCTTAGTTATTATGTGTGGGAGCAGTTGATTGAGAAACCGAAAAACTCCTTTTAAAACCAAAGTTAAGCTGGAGGCAATGGTTATGGCAGGATTTACAAACTTAAACAAGATTCTGAATTTGTCTGGAAGTCGTGGTTGAAGCGAATGGCAATTTCTGTTAAAATGGGATATCAATGTTATTTTAATTTTTGCGTAATTTAGACGACAATATATCCTCGCACCCTCTATACGTCAGACTTTTAGAAAATTGTAATTTACTAATGTGTTCCTTAAAAAACACCCTGACGGGTGGCATTTAAGCTAGCTTCTCCTGGGGGCTATTGATTGGGATTATCGCAAGAGTTATGGAGGAGTAGATGTGATAAGCAACAATAAACTTCAAAACAAATCAAAATTGATCGCTGCATTTTATTGCATAAATATGTAAGCTTACCTTTTAAAAGATCAACGATAATTATTCTACCGCTAATTAATTTAAAGATATTTTGATTTACATAGGTTTATAGATTATGGACAAACAATTATTTTTTTTTCATGTGCGACTTTTATTGAATTTCGAAATTAATTTCGATTATTCCCAAATGTATATCCAATTGATAAAAAGTCTTATCGTAAAAAATAATCCTCGTAAAAACATCACTCAAAACTGGCCGAAAAATATCGCAATAATGAAAACTTAGGAATCTAAAATTCCACGATTGCGGGCCTGGATCTGGTCTAGATTATGATAATTTACTGATGGTGATGGCCTCATTGGAAAATGATATGATATTGTTGGGGATGTGCAGAATTTATTAATTATGCTTGAACGAATCAGAAGGAATTTGTGTAGGTTGTATGACTTTCTGCATCCACAACAAATAAATAAACGAAATTTAAATACGATTAAGAACAAGACATATTCAATTAGAAACTAATAAAACATTTATATACAATTCAAAACAATATACAAGCAGTATAATTGGTATATGTTATGTTGGCAAATTGTGTATGACGTTTTAGGTTTCAGAATGTCTTTCTTTGTAATCGTTCGTTCATTTGCAGTCCGTTTTAGATTTGTGTTGGTATTAGAATTGTCAATATTAAATGTCTTTTTAGAAAGAGTTCTTAAGGAGTGATCTACCTTTGACTGTAATGTTTTTAAGGTCGTTCACAGTTTGATGTTTACTTAATAGGTAGTGAATATAATTCACTTTGGATAAGCAATGTTTGAGAATCGATATCCACAGAGTTGGTTGAGTTTAAATTGTGAGTGAGTCAGCGTTGATGTACCTTTGCGCGGTAAAATCGTGATTTCGTGTGACGTGGAGTATGTTGGCAGTTTCACTGTGGGTGTTCGTCACTGACTGCTTGGGTCAGTCGGCGTCTTCTTTTTAAGTTCCGAAAGTCCGAAAATCGGCTCACTTAAGTTTTGGCGCAATTTCGTTTTGCACGTGAAACTTTCAGATTATAGTGTCGTTGACCAATGGGATTTGTTGATTTGTCTAGTACGGTTTTAATTGGTTGAAGATATAGACCGTTTTGTTACTTGGGGTGATAGATAGGAAAAAGGCGAGTCCAGTATGTAAGACTACGGCCTCTAGGATTAAAGTTGAAGTCTAGGACATTTTTATTGAAACATTTGAGAACTTGATTTTTTTCAGTTTAACATGAGCTATTGCAAATTAGAGAGTTGTGTCCATTTAATAGTTTTTTTTTTATTAAAGACCAAGCAGTAATAAAAACTCGGTAAAGTACTCGAGGTTCTAATCAATTGCACGGCATCCTCTCGGACAAAGTTAGCTCTACCACAGATGTTTTAACGGCCATGACTTTCAAGCTCTAGATAAGAATGGCTAAGCTAGGGTTGACGATTTACATATCTTTAATGTATTCGACAGATTTTGGCATGTTGGTATTCTACGCAAGCTACAGTGCAATTACAGGACGAATGTTTGATTTAATCCAATCTTTCCTAAAAATCCTGAAATGAAGGTCGTGTTGAACATGTTCAATCCTAGATCCTTTCAACCGAATGTGGGGTCCACAAAGGCTCTATCATTTGACGACTCTTTTCTGATTTTTATTAATGATTTCCGCAATGTAATTAGTTCCTAGTTAGAAACATATGAGGTTAACAGTATCATTTAATCCTGACTCAGTAGCAAATCTGACAGAGATGAAAAAATTGATAGCGAAATTGAGAGAGATGGCAAAGGACGAAATTTATAAAGATCTACAAAGGACAGAGAATTGTGAGGAGTCATGATAACTAAAGCACAGATGGGACACGACATATAGAAAAAGAAAGCAAAGTTTTGGAAGCGATTAACTTGTTAGCGTTGAAATATAATCAAACTGATTACACTATTTTCGATTGCTTAAACTTACCACTTACCTTTATAGTGTGTTACGTATTCAAACAAATTTGGTTAGCTAATATATATTACTTTATTGAAATATTTTCCACATATTTTTATGTTACAAAAGGAAGCAAGCTTTCTTTTTCCCTAAATTAATACGTATAATTTCCATGTGAATATAATGTGTAGCTTGTAGCACAAGGAAACATTGAGAATACAGTTATTCCTTGAATACTATTTTTTGTAATATGAATGCTATACGTAACAAAATATGAATAATGCTATTCAATTCATTTGCTCGGATATTGGATGCCAAGCAACATCTTCTTTAACACTGTTCATGGGCTGCTGTCATATATTTATCGTAGTTGCTAAAACTTACGAAAGTTATTTTCCAACAGAAAAGATAAACATCTGTTTTGGTCATCTGTGGATGTTTCAAGAAATAATCAGGAAAGTTTTCGTGAGATTTTCGTATTTAGAATATTGTTAAAAAAACAGAAAAAAATAATGATATTTTTATTTAAATTCCCGCGGAGATAAATCACAAAGACACACACACACACACACACACACACATATAGACACAAAATAACGCAAAAACACTCCGTAGAGTGTAAAATACTACACTTCTCCTTTTTCTAATATGGCTTATTCTACCATGGAAAACTAGAATATATACAGTCAACGAAGAAATTATTCGTACACGCATCAATTTTAAATATATTATCTATTTCTTAGAAACGAATTCCTGTATTATGCCAATATATTACATGTTAATAAACAGAAAAAAATGAATATAAAACTCAATTTTAAGAACAATAGGTTAAATACAAGAATTTTGACAGGAAAACTATTCAAAATAGCAAATAAAAAAATTATTCATACAGTATAAAAAATAGACAAAAAAGGAACAATTTTCACAATATTAATAGTCAATAGCGTGGCTTTTCACCTTTGGAACTTGCTGCAATCATTTTCTAATGTTTTCTTTGTGATATTTTATCACGTCTTCAGTGGGATTTTCTTACGTTCTTCAATGGTTACACTTTCTAAGTCGCAAACACCTCCAAATATGAACCATGTCAGTTGTCTTTGGGTATTGCAATACCAATAAATAGCCTGGCGAGTCTGCAGGTTTGTGTTGTTCAGATGGTAAGGTACAGTTGCCACCTTTTCAAGAGCTACCTGTTTCGTTGAAAGCTCTGTTGGAGGGTTCCAGTCCAGATTGAAAACATTTCCTCGCAAAAATCAGGCAGTACAATTTTGCCTTCCACTCATTCGGCCTTTCTACAAATATACTTCAGAGCTGACTGCAATCAAGAGGCAGATGCCCGCATGGGCATTATTCCCGAGAACGACAAAGGCCAGGACAATCATCCTCGCAGGGATATTATAATGAGTCTCCAACAAATGCTCCACGAGATAAACCGCTATGTCCGCAGTCTTAAGTATGCTCTCCAAAATAACACTTCTGATTTCATTATTGTAATTGATGCTGACAAACGGCATTAGGTAGAGCACGAACGTCGTTACAATACGAACCGCGGCAACGATGTTTCCGACATTGATCAGCACAGCAGACGTGACATTTTTATCGAACCGCTCGGCAGTGGGCCCCGAAGAATCAGTGAAACGCACCGGTCCTACGATGCACTGCAATACCCACTTCTCATTCCTTACAGAGAAGATGGGTACAACTTTGACATTCTGAAAAATGGGTCCACATTATAAACAGTGTCCTGCAGGGCTTTCTACGCTTACCTATTGATGGTACATGGCCGTACATTCAATCATCTTCATCGAAGCCGGCAACTTTTCCATCAGTTCATAGTAGACATGGCTGCTAATATGGAATCCGAAAGGCTCTGTTACATCAGATTAAATCAGACCAAGTTGCGCTGAGACTCTTACATATACCTCCCTGATGCTTTACGAAATGACGCTGATCCACGCAATATAGGCAAGACGTGAATACTACCTGCAATGTTCACAGGCAGTCCACGATACATGCACGCGAAAACACAAGACGCGATGACCACACCTATTCATAACTTTCACGTGTAACCCAAAATGGTACGCGATTTCTAGGTGCACACCAAGCTGGACGATTGCTGGGAAGCGTTCGTGGATGGGGAAGCTGAATATGTGCCAAGGCCCCTCGGTGCTGCTAAGGACGCGCCCTGCAGGGAAGTTCAATCTGATGTAACAGTCTTTCGGGTTCTATCTTAGTAGCCATGTATACTATGAAATGATGGAAAAATCGCTGGTTTCGATGAAGATGATTAATTGTATCCTCATGTACCATCAATAGGTAGGCGTACAAAGCCCTGCAAGACACTGTCTTTAAGGTGGACTCATTTTGCAGAATGCCAAAGTGGTTCCCATCTTCTTCGTAAGGGAAGAGAAGTGGGTATTGCAGTGCATAGTAGTACCGTTGAATTTCACTGATACTTCGGAGCCCACTGCCGTGCGATTCGATAACAATGTCACGTTTGTTGTGCTGATCACCGCTAAAAATGACGGAAACTTCGTTACTTGCGGGAGCATTGAAACGATGTTCCTGCCCTTCCGGAGGCCGTTTGTCAGCATCAATTACAATAAATAAATCAGAAGTGTTATTTTCGAGAGCATACATAAAACTGCGGACATAGTTGTTTGTCTCGTGGAGCATTTGTTGGAGACTCATTATAATATCTCTGATAGTAGGATGATTCTCCTGGCCTGTATCGTTCTCCGGAATAATGCCAATGCGTACATGTGCCTGTTGATTGTAGTCAGCTAAGAAGTATATTTTTAGAAAGGCCGAATCAGTGGCAGTTTTTGGCAAAAGAGACACAATCCGGTGGCAAACGTGACCTTGAACATTGAATGTGTGATTCCAACCGACTTCGCAGAAGGCATTACTATCAAAAAGGTCATCTGGAGGGCACAGTTGTACTGTCTGATTTTTGCTAGGAAATGTATAGAGTCTGGATTGAAACCCTCCAACAGAGTTTTCAACGGAGCAAGTAGCTCTTGAAAATGCTGTACTTTAACGTCAGAAAACATAAAAGCTGCGGACACTCCAAGCCATTTCTTCGCATTGCAATGACCCCAGACAACTGATATAGATCCTATTTGGAGACTGGAAAGCCTCAAAACTGGCACATAGTTGAAAGCCAGCTTAATCCAAAACTGCTTTGGTAGGCTACAAAGCCCTCGCTTTGCATTGCGGCGCTGGTTAACAGTCTGCAACCTTTCAATCCTTTCAGCAGGTCCTTCTAAATCTCTAGCAGCGGAAGTTTAAATTGCATCGCGTTGCCGCCTTCTGCGCATTTTCGGGCAACTTTCCGACGCCCTTGCAACAGAAGTTGCAGCGGCGTCGGCTGCATGGCTTGCGGTTTTCACAGCCATGGATTCCTGGGACGGTCGAATGGAAGTTGCCGCAGCTTTCGCTGCGTTATGTGCGGTTTTCTCAACCGTGGTGTCCTAGGACCGTCGAATGGAATTTGCAGCGGCGTCGGCTGCATTGCGAGAAGCTTTTCGACGCTGGCTCTGTCGAGACCGCAAAAGTGCGTTTAATGAATCCGATTTTCGTTGTCTTGCAAGCGTTTAGGTAGTTTACCGCTTACTTTTCAACGAATATTTGTAAACTTATTTGCAGTATAAACGGTAGTTACGCACACCAAGCGTTTCATGTGACAGAACATACTGCGCCCGTTGACACATGCATTAATGGCGATCAAATCAAGACGTGAGTGCGCATGACGCCGTGCTGAAGGTATTTAAAGCGAGCGTGACTTCTCATTGATTGGTGTAGCCTGGACGGTGCTCATGATTTAGAACAATGAATGAGGTCACGCAAAATGGAAGATGCTAGCGCGCATTCACGCACGAGCGCATGATTTGGCAAGCAAAAAGCTTGACATAAAACGGGGTCAAGCTGCCTGTTGGAAATGCAGCTTAGCTCTAACACACATGATGCAGGCGATAGGAATGAAAGGAGCTGCAATGAAGCATTGGCTCGTTTGGTTTCTGCGACAACGAAAAGCCACTAACATTTGCCGACATTAGCTTTGAAATGAATTCGGAGGAATCCCTGTTGTTTTAGCAAAAAAGCTCCTCGTCAGATCTGGGATGCGGCCTGGGCTATGAAAAAAGGTTTAAAGCATTGGAAAATGGACTGCTGAGGGCGGAACCATTTTTCAGTAAAGACGCGAATAAAAGAAGTACTTATTTTGGTAAGATGCGACGCTTAAGTAAAAGTGTTGACAAAGTCGAATATATCATCTGTGGCTGAAAGTCACACCTGGTATCAGGGATAAAAAAAGCCGAATTTCAATGGCCTTGCTCCCATTCCAGAATTTGAGGTCAAACGTTTTCTTCTACTCCACTTCACGCACTGACCTGTTTCTTCCAGCACATAGCGTGACCTTAAATTAATCAGCATTTAGGAAATAACCAACCGGAATAAACGTTTTTAAGGGTTGAACGATTGTTGATTTGCACTCTGTTAGGGAGCCGCTCAGAATTGAAACTTCACATAGTGACTCGCAATGGACTCCTAATCAATCTGGTCTGTTTTCGCTAAACACCGACATGCGGTTCAGGCGCAATCTTCGCGTATCGGTTTTGTGGTTTTATCGATTTTACGCCCTGTTTATGGTCCGTGTTCATGAAACTTTTGGACAACACTTCTATTGGTAGACTCTAAGAGGGTGTCAAATTTGGTTGAAATGCGATCATTTCTTGTGTGAGCAGATTTTTTCGATTATCGATATTTTCGGAACTTGATTCCGAACTCAAATATCTGATTTCTTTCCAGCGGCCATTTGCAAACTTGTGGTGAAAAGCGAATCGAAATCGGGTGAGAAATGCGGCCTGGGCGAGGTTACAATGCCTCCGACAGACACACGGACCGACAACATGAGAAATATAGATAGTAGATAGATAGATATAGTTTCATCCCTACATAGCCATTTTGTTTCAACAATTCTTGTCTCTTCTCAATTGGTGCTGATTGGGAAATGACAAATTATTTTGAAAACTTAAAACCCCAGCCAAGCCACCTCAATACGTAACTTATGCTGATCTATCCGGATATTCAAAGAAAATAGTCTACTTATTTTAAATACAAACCGTTAGATGAATTTTTTTTAATGCTAAATCAAACCAAAAGTGAACATGAAATAATTGTTCTTTAATTTACGAAAGAATTAAAAATTAAAGTCAGAAAATGAAAATTTAATATTAAATCGACCATTAGTTTTTAAATTTTATAATGTCATTCAAAAATGTGGAGGCGGAAAAGAATATATATATATATATATATATATATATATATATATATATATATATATATATATATATATATATATATCTGTTATCATCATTCTTAATTAAAGACCAGTATGTTCGGTAAAATCAATGCTGATGTTAAAAGTATACAGGAACGGTACAGATCTCAAGCAACAGAACGTCAGCTGATGGTACGGCAAACACATCCAAAATTATAGACACGTGAATATCATGTAACATATATGAATGCAAATGAAAGAATTACACAGTGAATTGAAGAATAAATCGAGGTAAAAAAAAGTTGAAAAAAAAAAGGAAAAAAAAAGATAAAATAGAAAATTCTAATTTTAATGATAAAAAGAAAAAGGGAACAAACGGATAAAAAATCTAAGAAGAATATTAAAATCGAAAAAAGCGTACACAAATAAAAACAAAATATAGGAAATCATGCATCCTTACCCATATACAAATAAGCAAATTCACTTAGATTTAAGCAGGCATATAAACGAAAAACGACACGAACTACCCATCCATATATACTTACAATAACAAAGATGTCGATAAAAATAAGTGGGATGAATCGAATAAAGGTAAAAAAATTCGAAATAATGTATGTACGATCCATAAGTATTTCGAGGACTGATATCCTGTTATAAACAAACTACATAAAAATAAAAGGATATGTATATATATATATATATACACACACACACATATGTAGACAGGCACATATATATCTACCACAAAAAAAAACTCTATTATTTCGTCAAATTAGCTCTATAGACGGAAAACGTTATTAGATGAATAAGACGGAAAGCACATGTTTTTCTTCTTGATCTCCACCATTTATACAATCATGAAAACTACGGTTTGAAGAATTTGGAAACAGCACCAATGATTAAGAAGGTATCTGGTTTTCGATCACTGCGGTAGACTGTTCTACTTCCACGTGCCATGTTTGATGGATGTCAGTTATCAGTTATCTCTTGCTAATTTTCCCTCTGAAAGTTCTCCACTGCCTTAACCGGGTATTGAACTCACACTCTTTGGGTCTGTCACTGAATCTAACCAACGTCTTTATCCACTGTGCCATGTGTCCTAAGAAGACATATATTTTATTTTATGACCATCAACCGGATTTCAGGACAAAGCCATCAACTAATCTACTTACAACATCCAGACCAGAGATCGAACGTATCATTAAAAACATTTGGGAGAAAACCATGCAATCTATTAAATGTACCTTTGGTCTCTTACAAAAGGTTAATACTGTGGAAGTTATCAACTGGTTCACTGTTATCTAAAATAAGAATAACTACACTTCCATACTGTTTGACATCATTGATTACTATCCCTCCATCTCTAAAGATCTTTTTACTTTGGCCTTGGAGTTTGCTCAGAAATACCCAAACATATTGAAATGCAGAAATTCTGTTTTCGTTTACAATGAAGAACAATTGACTAAAAAGATTTCCGGTGATAATACGGACATCTTTATGGGTTCTTTAGATTCTGCTGAAGCGTCAAAATTTGTTGAGATTATTTCTTTAATACGGTTTAAATCCTATGATTGTCGAGATTCTAAGAGTATCGGATTATATAGAGATGATGGCTTTCGTAGTTAAAGACTCTACAAAAATTAAGGTAGTTCGTAGTAGGAAAATTATCCACACGAAGTTTAAGGAATTAAGTCTTAAGTTTAAAGTCACCACCAACAATGAACAGGATGTCATTCAAGAACTTAATAAATCTGGGCAAAAAAAAAAAAGCATTTTTTTAAAATTGCCTGCATTTTTCCAATTGATTTAGGACAATTTTTCACTGCTGAAGCTGAAAATGGTATACTTTTCTCTCAATCAGGCCATGTTTTTATGATATGTTGAGTCTTTAAAATTCCAATCTCATGACTACATCGATTATATTTTTGCGACATTATAAATTTTTTAGAGAAAAAAAGTATTTTCTAAAACAATTTATTAATTAATGCTGTCAACATCGATTACCAAATATTGAATAGTATACATTGATAAATGTAAGTTAATCTAAATTGCATGTTACGTCAGTCAAAATTCAGGGCTTGAAATTCCATTTATTCAGACACTTAAAATGATCACCGGCTAGGTTTTCACTCTTCAAAATCCAGCGTCCCTTATACCTGAACTCCATTTCTTTCATGTCCCTATAGAATCTCTACCCCATACTGATCAAGAATTCTCAGGAAAATGATGTGAGAATAAATAATGGATTTTGATGCTCATGTTGCACCTACATTTTCTGAAAGCAGTCTGCATATTGATGGCATATTCTGTAGAGTATATGGCAGTTTGTTGCCAAGAAAGTTCATCACGACCAGTAAAATAGACAGTGATTTTACCCCACGAGATAATTCACTGCTTCATATTTCTCCTCAGTGTAGTCTCGTGAGCGTGGGTTACAAATGAAAACTGGTTGCCAATGTGCAGCTAAACACTTTTCAGTGATCGTTTGTAGTTGTCAATGAACAGTCTCCAATCTTTGTGTTCGTACCATGTCACTTCAATTTTATGCAGAAGCAGCCCAATATCTGTACATAGAAAAGACGGAGGTCCTATTGATGACTGTTGGGGCAGAAGTTAATGAGAGTACTGTCAGAGAGGAGTTTTTTTTTTCCGTTTAGATGCCAACAGTTTGGCTGAGGACATTGAAAAGCTGAGATTGTGAATGAGATCATTTTGTTTCTTTTGGGAAAAAAGATGTGCATCATCATCATCATCAAAAACCACTTAATTTTCTTTTCTTTTTTCACTCCTGACTATTTTTTCTCACTAATGTCAGGAAGTTCTCCAAAGACAGGTATTGGAATTTCATCACAATGAGCTACAGAACAACGTGCTGATTGAACATCCCGTTACTTGAGGCAGCTCCGGTTCTTTCTAATGATCTCATTCACATGAAAAGTACACAAGTAGCGGTTGTTGCCCCCACCCGCCAAAAAATAATGGAAATACCAAATTTCGAACAACTCTTTTTGCCCTTTCTCCACCAATGTAGATAATCGGTACATGTCTTACATATCATATGTGGTACGCAAGCTTGATCCTGGTCACGAAGCTGCTGTGTGGATTTTTGACTGTGTGTGTGGAAGTGAATTACGGTAGTTAGAGAGACATGGCCCTTAGTGGAATGTAAAAGACTCTGTCGTTGAGATCAAACATTGTGATAATTATACTGTTGTTATTGAGAAATTGCTTCCTGAAGTATATAAGATTAATTATTTCTCTTTGGCCCTAAAATTGACGTGGTATGCTTAACTACTACTTTCGTGCGATATTTTGGTGTTAGACCCTAAATTGCAATGAGTAATAAAACAAAATTTCTGATTAAATTCTATGGTTTTGTATTGTGCAGTACAGTTGGTGTGTTTCTGGAGGCTCGTTTTAATAGTTATGAAGCTATATTTGGCTAAAAAATTTAATAAGTCTGTAATTAGCATAATTAAATTTATTGTGTTAATTATGTTACATATGTACATATTTCAATGGATATGACCAAAGAAACTAAAAAAATAAAAAAAAAATACTTGTAGCCATAGATGAAAACTTAACCTGATTGAGTAAATCCATGTGATGTTTTGATTCAGTACATCGAAATTGTCCTACATCAGCTAAATATATTTAGGCAATAAATTTGGTGTTGACCATTATATGAAGGTTAATTGTAACCCAGATTATATACATCCAAATTCCAATCACCCCATTTTGTTACTAAGCATAAACATAGAATTTAGAATAAGTGTTAACTCTTCTTGCAAAGAGGTTTTTAATAAACATAGCGAATTTTATAATTCTGCTCTTGGAAATAGCGGTTGTGAAGGTATAACTATTGACTATAGAATCCTATTAATTATGACAGTAATAAATACATCTAGGAACATCATTTGTTTTAATACCGCTTTCAACTTAATGGTTAAACTAAATTTTAACATAAATATTTAATCTTATTAAAAATCCTTCCACCAAAACAAATCCACTTAATAAAATATTTAATAGAATTAGGTTTAAATAGGATAATCAAAAAGCATAATAATAAAGTATTCAGCAAGTATAGAAATTAAAAGGGCATGACAAAATGCAATAAATGTATTTAAGAATAATTAGTATAATAATTTAAATATTAGTGAATGTAATTGTAGGAGACCCAATGATAGCCCATATATATATATATATATATATATATATATATATATATATATATATATATATATATATATATATATAAAAAATATATATATAAATATATATATATATATAAATATATATATTTATATCCTACTTACAAGAAACGCAGAAAGTTAGTAATATATATAGATAGTTTAGAAGCATGTTGGCTTTCTGAAACTGCATTTAAACTTTTCTTAATATTTACATCATCACTTCATTCAGGTTTTCATTTTCTTTTTCTGTAAACACTATTGACTATCTCTCTAGGATCGTTTTAATGAGTCTAATTTCTTCAGAGATTGCATTTTTAACATGTGCTCACTCTAAACTTTCCCCGAAAATTACCTGAGTTAATCTCCATTACAAATTATTCAAGTAACAAATTATTTACCTTGGGCAAAAAGTGAAAGCATTTAAATGGATATTTTTAACTAAACTGTTGAAAATAGACGAATGGAATTGATTACACAAGTCTTCAAAAGTTTGCAGAAATCAAGCACTTAATTTTTACAGGTGCCTGGTAAAATGTATATGGCACGTTTACGTTAGGGAAGTAAATATATTCAGGTTTTCTTACATCATATATAAAAATAAAACAGTATTTAAGAAATACTTTTTTTGACATTTTCCATTTATTTTTGGCCATAAGCTGATTATTTATACGTTGAAGGTGGGGGGTGAATATATGAACTTTTTTCATTCTTTATATCTTTTTTATCATTTGAATATTTGGAATACGTGTTAATTTTATCCAAATGTTTTCAAATTTGCACTATACTGAATTTATAATGAAATGACTCTTAATTTACGTAAATCTTATTGCCTCAATTAATAATTCAATTTTGTTTGGTATTTGAACACAGATTCATGTGCCAGTAAAGGATTTTATCTGTGCCTTAAAATGATAACTTCCCAATAAATATTATATAGAATTTAACTAAATTTATTGTATAATTCTTAATAAAAGTTTTCGATTCCTTTTCAAATGTATTATCTCCAAGAAATCAAGAAAAATATCGAGACAGTAACTTAGTAACATTTTGGGTAATAAGATATATTAAATATTTTACCACTTAATAAAATTTTACGAATGTCTCATAATTTCATGTCCACGGATCCCTAAACAGCGCGGGAAATCGATAAAACTCCAAAAATATTACGCTCAGATTGCTGCAAGGACGTCGGAAATTTCCGCGCAAAAGCTCACAAGGCGGCAACGCGATGCAATTTCAACTTACGCTGCTAGAGCTGTTGAAGGACCTACTGAAAGGCTTGAAAGGTTGTAGCCTCTTATCCAGCGCCGCTATGCACAGCGAGGGCTTTGTAGAACAGCAAAGCAGTTTTGTTTTAAGCTGGCGTTTTGAGTCTTTCCGCTTGCAAAGACCGCCAAATAGGATCCATGTCAGTTGTCTGTGGTCATTGCAAGAACGGCATCGTTAGCGGCTCTTTTCTCTATGAGAAGTTTTTGCTCATTTGTTGTGACAGGCGTTGTGTTCCTCAAAAGAGTAGGATGTCTCCCGCACAATCTCAGGTGAAAGACTGGTGGAAGCCACACCATCTGGCGTTGGAAGGCCAATAGCGGGAAGAGATCCCCCCTTATTTCAACAAACAGTTTCTCAATGAATATAAGCTGGACAATTGCTGGGAAGCGTTCGTAGATGGGGAAGCTGAATATGTGCCAAGGCCCCTCTGTGCTGCAAGGAAGTTCTGGATTACGTCTACGGAACCTTCCTGCCTAATACCAAACATTGCAACATTCGGCATTGACGTTAGCATTGAACATTTTTTTTAGCAGGGGACATTATGGCACTACCCGTTTGTTTTCCACTTGGTGGCCCTTTACCACGGATGTAAATCCTCTCTCAGCGTGATTCCTTTGCCGGTACAGTTGATAACCATCGCTACCTGTAAAGGTTTCGCTCACGAAATCACGTGGTTTATGCCGGGTGCAATTGACATCGCTTTCTGACATCCTTTTTTATTGTAATGCGACCCATAGAGACCATGAATCATGTTGGTTGTCAGTATTTCGTATAATTCAGGGTCAGCTGAAGCAAAAAATAATTGATCGATTTCTGTGATCTCAGTCTTATCAGACAGCCAAATTAGTATATGTGCGTGAAGCAGGCCGCGTTTCTGCCAGTCAATTGTGTGCATGCGACAGCAAACAGCACCAAAAACCTGGCCCTTTGTAATTTCATCCATTAGCTTTCGCAAGTTCAGATGGTAAACGTGCGCAATGAGGTCTTGATGGTCGTAGGGCGATTGCCCTGGCATAAGTTGTTTAGCAATTGCGTATCAATTTGGGCTGCACGTGAAAGTTATGAATAGGTCGTGTCGGACGTACTTACGAACGTATGTCATCGCATCTTGCGTCCTCACGTGCATGTATCGTGGACTGCCTGTGAGCGTTGCAGGTAGTATTCACATCTTACCTATATAGCGTAGATCAGCGTAATTTCGTAAAGCGTCAGGGAGGGGAATGTAAGAGTCGCAGTGCAACTTGGTCTGATTCAATCTGATGTAACCGAGTCTTTCGGGTTCCATCTTAGCAGCCATGTATACGATGAAATGATGGAAAATTCGCCGGCTTCGATGAAGATGATTAATTGTATCCTCATGAACCATAAATAGGTAGGCGTACAAAGCCCAGCAAGAAACTGTTTTTAAAGTGGACTCATTTTGCAGAATACCAAGTGGTACCCATCTTCTTCGTAAGGGAAGAGAAGTGGGTATTGCAGTGCATAGTAGTACCGCTGAGTTTCATTGATTCTCCGGAGCCCACTGCCCCGCCATTCGATAACAATGTCACGTTTGTTGTGCTGATCACCGCTAACAATGACGGAAACTTCGTTACTTGCGGGAGCATTGTAACGACGTTCGTGCCCTTCCGGAGGCCGTTTGTCAGCATCAATTACAATAAATAAATTAGAAGTGTTATTTTCGAGAGCATACATCAAACTGCGGACATAGCTGTTTGTCTCGTGAAGCATTTGTTGGAGACTCATTATAATATCCCTGATAGTAGGATGATTGTCCTGGCCTGTATCGTTCTCCGGAATAATTCCCATGCGGACATGTGCCTCTTGATTGTAGTCAGCTATGAAGTATATTTTTAGAAAGGCCGAATCAGTGGCAGTTTTTGGCAAAAGAGACACAATCCGGTGGCAAACGTGACCTTGAACATTGAAGGTGCGATTCCAACCGACTTCGCAGAAGGCATTACTCTCAAAAGAGGTCTTCTGGAGGGCGCAGTTGTACTGTCTGATTTTTGCAAGGAAATGTTTAGAGTCTGGATTGAAACCCTCCAACAGAGTTTTCAACGGAGCAAGTAGCTATTGAAAATGTGACAACTGTACATTACCATCTGAAAACATAAAAGCTGCGGAATCTCCAAGCCATTTTTTCGCATTGCAATGACCACAGACAACTGACATGGATCCTATTTGGAGACAGGAAACCCTCAAAACTGGCTTATAGTTGAAATCCAGCTTAATACAAAACTGCTTTCGTAGGCTACAAAGCCCTCGCTTTGCATTCCGGCGCTGGTTAATAGTCTGCAACCTTTCAATCCTTTCAGCAGGTCCTTCTAAATCTCTAGCAGCGGAAGTTTAAATTGCATCGCGTTGCCGCCTTCTGCGCATTTTCGCGCAACTTTCCGACGCCCTTGCAGCAGAAGTTGCAGCGGCGTCGGCTTGCGGTTTTCACAGCCATGGATTCCTGGGACGGTAGAATAGACGTTGCTGCAGCTTTCGCTGCGTTACGTGCGGTTTTCTCAACAGTGGTCTCCTAGGACCATCGAATGGAATTTTCCGCGGCGTCGGCTGCATTGCGAGAAGCTTTTCGACGCTGGTTCATTCGAGACCGCAAAAGCGCGTTTAATGAATCCGATTTTCGTTGTCTTGCAAGCGTTTAGGTACTTTACCGCTTACTTTTCAACGAATATGTGAAAATTTATTTGCAGTACAAACGGTAGTTACGCACACCAAGCGTTTCATGTGACAGAACATACTGCGCCCGTTGACACATGCATTAATGGCGATCAAATCAAGACGTGAGTGCGCATGACGCCGTGCTGAAGGTATTTAAAGCGAGCGTGACTTCTCATTGATTGGTGTAGCCTGGACGGTGCTCATGATTTAGAACAATGAATGAGGTCACGCAAAATGGAAGATGCTAGCGTGCATTCACGCACGAGCGCATGATTTGGCAAGCAAAAAGCTTGACATTAAACGGGGTCAAGCTGCCTGTTGCAAATGCAGCTTAGCTCTAACACACATGATGCCGGTGATAGGAATGAAAGGTGCTGCAATGAAGCATTGGCGCGTTTGGTTTCTGCGACAACGAAAAGCCACTAACATTTGCCGACATTAGCTTTGAAATGGATTCGGAGGAATCCCTGTTGTTTTAGCAAAAAAGCTCCTCGTCAGATCTGGGATGCGGCCTGGGCTATGAAAAAAGGTTTAAAGTATTGGAAAATGGACTGCTGAGGGCGGAACCATTTTTCAGTAAAGACGCGAATAAAGGAAGTACTTATTTTGGTAAGATGCGACGCTTAAGTAAAAGTGTTGACAAAGTCGAATATATCATCTGTGGCTGAAAGTCACACCTGGTAGCACGGATAAAAAAAGCCGAATTTCAATGGCCTTGCTCCCATTCCAGAATTGGAAGTCAAACGTTTTCTTCCACTCCTTGTACGCACTGACCTGTTTCTTCCCGCACACAGCGTGACCTTAAATTAATCAGCATTTAGGAAATAACCAACCGGAATAAACGTTTTTAAGGGTTGACCGATTGTTGATTTGCACTGTGTTAGGGAGCCGCTCAGAATTGAAACTTCACATAGTAACTCCCAATGGACTCCTAATCAATCCGGTCTGTTTTCGCTAAACACCGACATGCGGTTCAGGCGCAATCTGGGCGTATCGGTTTTGTGGTTTTATCGATTTTACGCGCTGTTTATGGTCCGTGTTCATGAAACTTTTGGACAACACTTCTATTGGTAGACTCTAAGAGGGTGTCAAATTTGGTTGAAATGCGATCATTTCTTGTGTGAGCAGATTTTTTCGATTATCGATATTTTCGGAACTTGATTCCGAACTCAAATATCTGATTTCTTTCCGGCGGCCATTTGCAAACTTGTGGTGAAAAGCGCATCGAAATCGGGTGAGAAATGCGGCCTGGGCGAGGTTACAATGTCCACGACAGACACACGGACCGACAACATGAGAAATATAGATAGTAGATAGATATATATAGTTTCATCCCTACATAGCCATTTTGTTTCAACAATTCTTGTCTCTTCTCAATTGGTGCTGATTGGGAAATGACAAATTATTTTGAAAACTTAAAACCCCAGCCAAGCCACCTCAATACGTAACTTATGCTGATCTATCCGGATATTCAAAGAAAATAGTCTACTTATTTTAAATACAAACCGTTAGATGAATTTTTTTTAATGCTAAATCAAACCAAAAGTGAACATGAAATAATTGTTCTTTAATTTACGAAAGAATTAAAAATTAAAAGTCTGAAATTGACAATTTAATATTAAATCGATCATTAGTTTTTAAATTTTATAATGTCATTCAAAAATGTAGAGGCGGAAAAGAATATATATATATATATATATATATATATATATATATATATATATATATATATCTGTTATCATCATTCTTAATTAAAGACCAGTATGTTCGGTAAAATCAATGCTGATGTTAAAAGTATACAGGAACGGTACAGATCTCAAGCTACAGTACGTCAGCTGATGGTACGGCAAACACATTGTCATCCAAAATTATAGACACGTGAATATCATGTAACATATATGAATGCAAATGAAAGAATTACACAGTGAATTGAAGAATAAATCGAGGTAAAAAAAAGTTGAAAAAAAAAAAAGGAAAAAAAAGATAAAATAGAAAATTCTAATTTTAATGATAAAAAGAAAAAAGGAACAAACGGATAAAAAATCTAAGAAGAATATTAAAATCGAAAAAAAGCGTACACAAATAAAAACAAAATATAGGCAATCATGCATCCTTACCCATATACAAATAAGCAAATTCACTTAGATTTAAGCAGGCATATAAACGAAAAACGACACGAACTACCCATCCATATATACTTACAATAACAAAGATGTCGATAAAAATAAGTGGGATGAATCGAATAAACGTAAAAAAATTCGAAATAATGTATGTACGATCCATAAGTATTTCGAGGACTGATATCCTGTTATAAACAAACTACATAAAAATAAAAGGATATGTATATATATATATATACACACACACACATATGTAGACAGGCACATATATATCTACCACAAAAAAAAAAACTCTATTATTTCGTTAAATTAGCTCTATAGACGGAAAACGTTATTAGATGAATAAGACGGAAAGCACATGTTTTTCTTCTTGATCTCCACCATTTATACAATCATGAAAACTACGGTTTGAAGAATTTGGAAACAGCACCAATGATTAAGAAGGTATCTGGTTTTCGGTCACTGCGGTAGACTGTTCTACTTCCACGTGCCATGTTTGATGGATGTCAGTTATCAGTTATCTCCTGCTAATTTTCCCTCTGAAAGTTCTCCACTGCCTTAACCGGGTATTGAACTCACACTGTTTGGGTCTGTCACTGAATCTAACCAACGCCTTTATCCACTGTGCCATGTGTCCTAAGAAGACATATATTTTATTTTATGACCATCAACCGGATTTCAGGACAAAGCCATCAACTAATCTACTTACAACATCCAGACCAGAGATCGAACGTATCATTAAAAACATTTGGGAGAAAACCATGCAATCTATTAAATGTACCTTTGGTCTCTTACAAAAGGTTAATACTGTGGAAGTTATCAACTGGTTCACTGTTATCTAAAATAAGAATAACTACACTTCCATACTGTTTGACATCATTGATTACTATCCCTCCATCTCTAAAGATCTTTTTACTTTGGCCTTGGAGTTTGCTCAGAAATACCCAAACATATTGTATTGCAGAAATTCTGTTTTGGTTTACAAGGAAGAACAATTGACTAAAAAGATTTCCGGTGATAATACGGACATCTTTATGGGTTCTTTAGATTCTGCTGAGTCTCTACAAAAATTAAGGTAGTTCGTAGTAGGAAAATTATCCACACGAAGTTTAAGGAATTAAGTCCTAAGTTTAAAGTCACCACCAACAATGGACAGGATGTCATTCAAGACATTAATAAATCTGGGCAAAAAAAAAAAAGGATTTTTTATTAAACTGCCTGCATTTTTCCAATTGATTTAGGACAATTTTTCACTGCTGAAGCTGAAAATGGTATACTTTTCTCTCAATCAGGCCATGATTTTATGCTATGTTGAGTCTTTAAAAATCCAATCCCATGACTTCATCGATTACATTTTTGCGACATTATAAATTTTTAAGAGAAAAAAAGTATTTTCTAACACAATTTATTAATTAAATGCTGTCAACATCGATTACCAAATATTGAATAGTATACATTGATAAATGTAAGTTAATCTAAATTGCATGTTACGTCAGTCAAAATTCAGGGCTTGAAATTCCATTTATTCAGACACATAAAATGATCACCGGCTAGGGTTTCACTCTTCAAAATCCAGCGTCCCTTATACCTGAACTCTATTTCTTTCATGTCCCTATAGAATCTCTACCCCATACTGATCAAGAATTCTCAGGAAAATGATGTGAGAATAAATAATGCATTTTGATGCTCATGTTGCACCTACATTTTCTGAAAGCAGTCTGCCTATTGATGGCATATTCTGTAGAGTATATGGCAGTTTGTTGCCAAGAAAGTTCATCACGACCAGTAAAATAGACAGTGATTTTTCTCCACGAGATAATTCACTGCTTCATATTTCTCCTCAGTGTAGTCTCGTGAGCGTGGGTTACAAATGAAAACTGGTTGCCAATGTGCAGCTAAACACTTTTCAGTGATCGTTTGTAGTTGTCAATAAACAGTCTCCAATCTTTGTGTTCGTACCATGTCACTTCAATTTTATGCAGAAGCAGCCCAATATCTGTTCATAGAAAAGACGGAGGTCCTATTGATGACTTTTGGGGCAGAAGTTAATGAGAGTACTGTCAGAGAGGAGTTTTTTTTCTTCCGTTTAGATGCCAACAGTTTGGCTGAGGACATTGAAAAGCTGAGATTGTGAATGAGATCATTTTGTTTCTTTTGGGAAAAAAGATGTGCAGCTTCATCATCATCAAAAACCACTCTATTTTCTTTTCTTCTTTCACTCCTGACTATTTTTTCTCACTAATGTCAGGAAGTTCTCCAAAGACAGGTATTGGAATTTCATCACAATGAGCTACAGAACAACGTGCTGATTGAACATCCCGTTACTTGAGGCAGCTCTGGTTCTTTCTATTGATCTCATTCACATGAAAAGTACACAAGTAGCGGTTGTTGCCCCCACCCGCCAAAAAATAATGGAAATACCAAATTTCGAACAACTCTTTTTGCCCTTTCTCCACCAATGTAGATAATCGGTACATGTCTTACATATCATATGTGGTACGCAATCTTGATCCTGGTCACGAAGCTGCTGTGTGGATTTTTGACTGTGTGTGTGGAAGTGAATTACGGTAGTTAGAGAGACATGGCCCTTAGTGGAATGTAAAAGACTCTGTCGTTGAGATCAAACATTGTGATAATTATACTGTTGTTATTGAGAAATTTCTTCCTGAAGTATATAAGATTAATTATTTCTCTTTGGCCCTAAAATTGACGTGGTATGCTTAACTACTACTTTCGTGCGATATTTTGGTGTTAGACCCTAAATTGTAATGAGTAATAAAACAAAATTTCTGATTAAATTCTATGGTTTTGTATTGTGCAGTACAGTTGGTGTGTTTCTGGAGGCTCGTTTTAATAGTTATGAAGCTATATTTGGCTAAAAAATTTAATAAGTCTGTAATTAGCATAATTAAATTTATTGTGTTAATTATGTTACATATGTACATATTTCAATGGATATGACCAAAGAAACTAAAAAAATACAAAAAAATACTTGTAGCCATAGATGAAAACTTAACCTGATTGAGTAAAATACAAGGATGGGCAGATAAGTTACCAATTATACAGATACTAATGCGGCGAAATACATATGAATACGGAGATAGAAGATTATAAGACATGGAAAAACATGCAGAAACTTACATAACGTTGGAATCGACGTCGATTGATTATTACCGGGGTACAGTTTGATCAAAAGGATATTCATTCACTTCTCTGAAAGTAAAGGATTGGATTGTCAACGTTCTAATATGATTTTTTGATTGGCGACGTCCAAACCGTGTTGATGGCGAGGAGAACTCACAGAAAAATCACGGGAGTGTAGCCGACTTGGGTTGAGGATGTTGTTCTAGACTCTCTCGTCGGTCCTTTGATTTTTGGTGGCATCTAATTCTTCTGGCATCAAACAACAAAGTCTGGTTTTGGTGTCAACTGCTTCTTCTAACGGCAAACAGAAAACACAAAAAGATGTGTGCAGCATTCACGGACCCTGTTAATGTCATTCGCACTTACCTATCAAATAGCGTTTGTTTGGTCTATTACCTAGGACCCTGTTAGTGTCATTTGCACATATCTGTCAAAAGTGTTTGTTTCGCCTACGCATCAGAGACCAGATAGGAAATGGCGGCGGAGAAAGGGAAGGTTATTTTCCGAGAAATTTCCTTGACTCATCTGGGTATAAAAAAAAAGTATATCCTACAATCTGCATATTCAAAAAATAAAGAAGTTATTAAGATTCGTACGTTTCGTCGCAAATGCACAATGTACTGAAAATATAAAATATAAAATCTGAGGTGAGTGTACAAATATGGAGTTAACGTAAAAACCCCTCAACGTAAACATATATATATATATATATATATATATATATATATATATATATATATATATATATCAAACATGGCACGTTGAACTAGAACAGTCTACCCCAGTAAGCAAAATAAAGTGTTCAGTTCGACATTCCAACCACCTGAAGAAGGCTGGAGCGTACAACGGACGAAACTTTGTGATAAATATGGTGACAATGATGAGGAAATAGTCCGAATAATGTAAATAATGTACACAATATCTCATCTCAGAAACATAGATAAGTTTATGTATATATATTAGTTTACATGTATATGGGTGTTTGTGTGTATGGATATATATTTATGTATATGTATGTATGTATGTTTATGTATGTATATGGTTGAATGTCTGTGTATTAATGTGTATGTACGTATATAGATGTACTTGTTATTATAAATATGTATATGTAAGTATATATATGTGTGTGTGTGTGTGTATGTGTATGGTGTATATGATATGTGTGTCTTGACACCTATCATACGTGAGCTTGTTTGTGTATATGTGTATGTGTGTAAACTTTGGTTTGTGTCTACTGCCGCGTGTGTAAATCTATGTGTGTATATAAATATGTATGTATGTGTATATGTATATTTTCACTGCGTGCCAAATTATTATCAAGATAACATTTTTTTCTAATCTTTCAAAAATCGTCGAATCAATTCACACAAAATTTTCACACAATGTTGGCAACACTGACATTTTCGTACTGATCTGCGCAATGTAAACAAATTGGCGCCATATTTGTTATCAGCGCGGTGATTTGAACGTGCCAAATTATTACAAAGTTTTAGTATAATTCCCAGAATTGAGCGAACAAAATTTTTATTAATGTTGAATGTGAATGTTTATGATCAAAAAAAGCTAATAAATAAGATAATCAAACAAATAATAACAGATACAAACAAAGGCATAGTTTTAAACAAATTAATATGCAATGTGCTTTCCCTGTTTTGAAATTACTTGAAGTAGTCGATGATCCATAGAATTTGTTAATTGTAGGATATCATCTGCTGTAATGTCGCGAGATATGTTAAGAATTGCTTACCACAACTCAGCATTGCTCCTGTATTGTTGTCCGTTGGCGGAGTTTTCGCTCCATGATCATCCAAATGTTTTCGAATGGGTTCAAATCCGGAGAATTTGCTGGCCACTTCATTTTTCGAGGTCCATCGAAGCCTAACTGTTTCAAATATTCAGTAGTCTTATGTGCAGCATCTGAGGGAGCATTATCTTGCATAAAAACAATGGCCATTCTGAAGGCAAATCTTTGCCTTTTCAACCACGGTTCAAGATGCTCCTTCATAAACGCTATGTATGCATCAGCAGTCATTTTGACGCCATCTATAATACAACCCTAGATCATTATGCCTCCACCACCTTGTTGGCGTCTCAAACTTTTTTGGCGATTCTGTCCGTTCATTACACAGCCTTTGCACCAGCTATCTAGCCCATCAAGCGTTGCTCGAGTTTCGTCTGTGAACAAAACTTCATATTGTCCTCGGCTCATTTCAATCAATTTTGAATGTGATTTCTCATCAACGGAGGCTTCGATACAGGTTTGACTGTTGTTGCTATTTCCCTCAGGTACTGACACCGAGTACTTCTAGAGACAGTAGAATCCCTAATGCGACTGAAAAGCCCTTGACTGGTAAATCCAGGGTGATACGTGGTCTCTCGTTTAAGTTGTGACATGAGACGACATGAAATAACCCTCGGCTTACCTTTATCTGCGTTTTTGCGTACTTGTGTAGGGTCGGTGGTGAACTTTTTTACTGTTTGATGACACCTCCCTATCATTTTAGAAATTTCTAGGGTAGTTTTACCTTTTGAGAGTTCTGAAGTGATCGTTTTCTTTTCAGCATCACTTAAAATGCTTTTACGGCCCATCTTTTCACTAAATTCTTACACTTTTCTAATAACTTGGCACGCTCAAATCACCGCACCGATAACAAATAAGGCACCAGTTTGTTTACATAGCGCAGGTCGGTGTTGCCAACATTGTGTGAAAATTTTGTGTGAATTGATTGGACGGTTTTTGAAATATTAGAAAAATAATTATCTCGATAATAATTTGGCACGTAATGTATGCATATGTGAGAATATATATATATATATATATATATATATATATATATATATATATATATATTCGTATTTATATGTGTTTATGTGGGTAGAAATGTATATATATATATATATATATATATATGTATATGTGTATGTATTTATGGGTATAGGCGTAGATGGGGGTGAACTTATATATGTGTTTATGTGGATATGTCGATACGGGTATTTATACATGATTATATATGTGTAGATGTGGATGTATGTTTGTACGTCCTAGTATATGTATATGTATGTATATATTAGTGTCTTGGAATATATCATCGATACTAACTAAAATCTACTCTTGTTTTTTAATTTCTTATAGACTTAATCAACCACTGTCTGTGGTTACTTTTTAAAAAATGATTTTGAACTTATATATTTTATCGTCAATGAGATAATGTTGATAGAATATATACATATTTCTGTATATATATTCCCATTTTTATGTGTGTATGTATATATGCATATATATATATATATATATATATATATATATATATATGTGTGTGTGTGTGTGTGTGTGTGTCTGTGTGTATGGATGTGTTTGTCCGTATATTTGTCAACCTATGGGAATTTAGCTTTGTATGGATTTTTTTATGTCTATGCGTGTGTTTGTATATGGGTTGGTATATATGTATGTTTGTGTGTTTATTTTATATACGCATATGTATATATATGCATATGTTTATGCATGTATAGGTATGTATGTTTATGTGTGTGTATGTGTATATGCATGTATAGTGCATTTGTATATATGTTCATGTATGTATATATATTTATATTTGGTTTGTTAATTTTTACGTCGCTGTAAGGGTTGATATATTTATACTTGCTTCTGTATGTGTATATATACACATGTTTATGCGTGTGTATATATATATATATATATATATATATATATATATATATATATATATATATATATACTAGCAGCATGGCCCGGCGTTGCCCGTGTTTGATTCAAAAATCGTACTACTCTATACAGCAATCTCTGTCACTTGACTTAAAATATTTTTGCCCTTCCTTGCCTTTAAAGGAGTGCCCTTTGCCGTTCTGATGCTGCTACATGCTTTACTTCTTGCCTATCTCAAACTGAACTAAACAAAATGAACACAAAACGATCAACTTTAAAAAGGACACGTAACTGGAAAAACCGAATGAAAAAACAATGCTAACAACAAATACTTTTTCAAACCAGTTTCCTGAAATATTGAGACTGGTCGTTTTGTTTTTTTATAAAGTTTGAGTCCCAAATAGAAAATCGGACCGCCATGACACAATGACGTAAATTGAAAAATCGGATCTGGGATGCGGCCTGGGAGAAAGGACAAAGTTTAAAGAAGTGGGAAATGGACTACTGAGGGCATGGTCAATACGGAGGTTTGTATCAATTATTGAGTCACGACGGGATCACACAGTATTCTATGCAAGGCACCTCTACCTGGGCCGCGTAGGAATTTCTAGTTGAATTGTAAAGAACGCCTGAAATTTTAGAATGTAATCCGCTCAAATACCGGAGTACCAGCCGATTTTCCAATTTTTTGAAAGCCTGAGTCCAAATTGAAAATCTGTCTCCCTTTCGAATTGACGCCGACATTTATGTCGGAAGTTGAATCGACATTTGATGTTAATTGCAGCTGGGCGTGAAAAGAAGTTAAAAACTGACAGCTGATGGCAGGGACGAACCGGAGCTTTTTATAGATTTTTTGCTGCAAGAAGGGATCTTTCATGCATTTTTGAAAGGGCCAGTAATCTGGTCGGGTTCATTCATTTCTGTACATATTTGTTATGGACCGGTTCCTTGTACCACGGTGTACCACGGTGATAGTCCAAGGTAGAACCAATAAAGAACTCGAACACCGGTATGGAATAACACAGATATATTACAAACAGCAATATATACCGAGAAGTAGAAGTGTTAGTATAAACAATCAAGTTTAGTAGAGTGGCTAAGGGCGCATAAACCCCAATGAGACGTAGAACCTTATCCTTTATGGTAACATCCAGCACGCAAAGTCTGCCCGCCGGATCCGCGAAGACAAGGGTACATGCAGCCGTTAAAGACCTGCTCACTAGCCAAGAGACACCCCTAGAATGACCCACAAAACATGCTGAATAAAGGGCGAACCCCTTAGACAGTATATCCTCACGGTAATGGAAAGAAAACCAGGTTTCTTGCACACAACAAAAATTCACCCCGAGACGCTGAAGGTCACGAGAGAGCCTCGCTCTGTGAGACTCGGGCCTCAGGCGTAGGACATTTAAACTAGCTAAGCAGAGTGCCATGATGAAAACAGATTAGCGTTGTAATACTGGTTTGAACATGGCTGGAGTCAGGATACCAAGAGCCTCTTCCATAGACCCATGGACCATGTCAGTCTTTATGGTTTCGTCTTGGGAGATTCCACCGATATCCCAGGGAAATGTCAATTTTAGGGCTCTATATAGGGATCGGTGAACTAAAACGGGGACCCTACCTGCACAAAATTGCTTTAGATATTCTAGCTGTTTATTCTGTACAATGGCTATCGATAAGGCCATCTTGAACGCCATGATGGCTTTATCAACCATTGACCAGATCTTCTTAGCACCAAGTCCTGTTCTTATTACTGTTAAAACCCTCTGGGGTAGTGTAAAGTTCTGGGGAACCTCAACGTCATGGTCGGCATATTGGCTAATGGATAGCAAATACTTTAGGTCTTTTATTCGATTGCTGTAGTCTCAGGCTCTCTCAGCCTGGGCCGGTGAAATCCGGCAGACATCTTAACCTCCTTATTGAAGATGTGTTTTGGGGCAGTTTTCCTCCGTTCTTTCGGTTCCTGCGTCAGGCTTCTTTGCCGTTTTGTAACCGGGGGAGGCATTTCAGCTTTCTTTGAGGGGGAAGGACAGGGAGTTTCAGAGGTGTGTGGGAGGATAAATTGTTTATCAGGGGAAGGGCTGGGAGTATGAAGGGGAGTGTAAAATGACCTTTGTTTGTAAGGGCTGGGACCTCGAGATTTGGGCTCTGTCGTCTCGTCTACAGTCACTTTCTCACAGAAGCGCCGTCGCCTCCCTCTGTCTGTTCTACAAATACTTCCATGGAAATTGCTCCGGGGAGCTGCATTCGCTGGTTCCAAGACGTCATGAGTTCAAGCGCCATACGAAGCTGGCATCCCGCTCTCACCCCCTCACTGTCGAAACTCCTAACTGTAGCCGTCTCTTCTACTCTAATAGCTTCATGTCTCGCACCTCTCGCCTGTGGAACTCTCATCCCTAATCCTGTTTCCCTGTGAGATATAATCTCCAGCTATTCAAGAGTAATGTCTCCAGTTGCCTTGATCTATCCACTACCCTCATCTATTCTTCTATCACTCCTATCTGATCTTGCTCTAAATTTTCTGTAACTCCTTGCGTCCTAGTGGCTCCCGCCTTGCTTGGGATGAAATGCTTAAATATATATATATATATATATATATATATATACACATATATATATATATATATATATATATATATGTGTGTGTGTGTGTGTGCGTGCTTGTACGAGTAGTCTGGTACAAGGCCATGATATGCACTAAGAATTGGACTTGTTTCAATCATGACAATGTTTGATATGGCTATCTTCTAAAATATTATTAAACAGTAAAGTCAAATTAAATAATAGAGAATGTAGTCATTAAGTAGTACAAGAGAGATACCAGTTATCGTGTTGCTAGACTGAGCCTATGAGTTCGTGAAGTTTCATTTGGTTACTTTAGGGTTTATTTTAAAATAAAACTGGTTAAAAATAAGGGGCAAGTTAATTAAATGTTTAGTATTATTGAATTTTCAAATTTTCTCTATTAGCATTTGCTTATGTCATCCTTTTAGTTGGAGCTTGTTCTCAAGAAGAAGATTAAGTTAATTTGTATTAGCGTAATCAAATCGCTCGTTATGATTTTTAACTGTTAACAGAATCGATTTCAGGTAGAGACTGATAATTAAGAACACAATTTCTATATCCTCATAATTAATACCTGATTCTTTAGAAACTCATCATACCAGTTTTTTACTGCGTCCTGTGTACTTTTGGATTTGTCACATCTAACCCAAGCTTGATATTATACCGAGATTTTATTCTACTTTCTACTGTAGATATTAATATTTAAGATTCGCTGTTCTCTTCGACTGGTTAGATGATATTTGCCAATTCAGGAATAAAAACAAAAAATGAAAGTGATTTTTTTCTATTAAAATCACAAAATTACATACATTTGCAAGTGATAATGGTGGTTATTTATTGGACTTGGATTCTTCTAAAAGCAATACACCTCTAAAATATTACCTCTCTAATATGCTATGAAGCTATCTCCCCACACGCCAGTTTAGGACGGCTCGTAATTCAAATCTTGTTAGGCATGGGACTCATAGTTCGCACTTTGCTACTGAAATCAACATGTTTTGGCTGTGGTCCTATACTCTGCATGTTCATTAGGGAAACGAATAGGATATATCAGTTTACACAAACGCTCACATTATATATACCGGGTGTAACAGCAAAATTTAGCCAAATCTTGTAACATCCAAATTGTCCAATTGTTAGATTAAGCTTTCGACCATTGTATCTTAAAAATGATTAAATATATCTTACTGAAATTCTCCAAGATTTTATAACACTATTTGACTCTACTTTGAACTAAAAGAATGTATAATTCCTCTCCAAGCTTAACAGGTAAACATGATGAAATCGATCATAAACTAAAATAACATGTTCACCATTAATCATTCATAGCCAATGATCGGAAGCTCATGATGAATTGAAATTAAGTCCAAATATATATATATATATATATATATATATATATATATATATATTGGATAGCTGTTCGGATTGAGGAAACGGAGAGCCGAGTCAGAATTACAGTCGAATCCATTACATTCATTTACATGCTAATACCATTGGTAAAAGTATTAATCCACTTCTTCTATGGGTAAATCGCACGACAGACTGGGTTCTGTGGCCTAGGAGAAGGTCAACTTTGAATTCAAAACCTTCGGAGGGTTACTTGGGAACCCTGTGTTATTCAGTGCACCACGTCTTTCTATTTTGCCCTTCAAAAAGTGCGATTGCTTCTGCACAAAGCCTTCACCATTATAATCAAATCATATGTGATGATGTCTGGTTGTCGTTTCCTAAGAACTAAACTGCTTGTTCCTCATACAACGAATACATATATTAGTGAATATACATAATGTCCAACGACTTGGAGTTTCATGCAATTTATAGACTGTTCATGTGCGGAGATATGATCGTTATATAGTTTGCGTGTACATAGATTTTTTTATCCTCCCCATTCCTAGAATTATCTATCTATCTATCTATCTATCTATATATATATATATATATATATATATATATATATATATATATATATATATATGTATGTATTAGTGATGCACAAATATCTAGAGACAACACTTTCACTGAAAGACATCCTCATGAATTTTACAAAAACTTTATAATGTTGACTGTGGTCAACTGTATTATTATTATTAACAATAAAAAGAAAATGAGAATACCAGTCAGCAGTCAAGAAAAGCGATAGCTCACAGGTGTGTAAACAACTGAACTGCCGGTGAATGACAAACTTTAAAAACTCATAGCATTAAATAGCATCACATCGCTGATGTTGCTCAATCTATAAGTTTCATGGGGGTTTTGTCGACTTGAACAAAGAAGGTCACAATTATTGGATACCTTATAATTTATTGCGCAAAAACTTACATTGGTGTCGTGTCACCAGGTTAGACAAGTTAATATTTTTATATGTTTAAATTGACAGAATAGCGAAAAAAGAGGAAACGTCTAAAAATTGAACATGTTTGGATTTTACTAAGCGGACCTTATGGGTATTTGTCCTGTCAAGCTGCGTTCGTATTTATAACTAGCAGCATGGCCCGGCGTTGCCCGTGCTTGATTCAAAAATCGTACGGCTCATACAGCTATCGATATCACTTGGCTTAAAATATTTTTGCCTTTCCTTGCCTTTAAAGGAGTGCTCTTTGCCGTGCTGATATTGCTACATGCCTTACTTCTTGTCTATCTACACTGCGAATTTTTTCTAAGCTCTATACTAAGCATTAAATCTGTTACGAAAAAAGAACTAAACAAAATGAACACAAAACGATCAGATTTTAAAAACGATTCGTAACTGGAAAAACCGAATGAAAACACAATGTTAACAAGAAATACTTTTTCACACCCAACCCAGTTTCCTGAAATATTGAGACTGGTCATACTACTTGGGCGGGGTTGTTGTTGCCCTTGTTTTGTTAACCCGGTACTTTGGAAACCATACATTGATCCGATTTTAAGTTCAAATAAAAAGAGCTCAAAAGTGTTCAACAAAACGAAGTCAACTACACAGAATCTAAAATGAGGTGAAAAGCTTAGAAGTACTGGGCCGCGTAGTGCAGGTGAGACATTCAACTTAAACCCCCAAAATCTGCATCACCTGTGAGTTAATCATTTTTGATTTTTTTTACAAAGTTTAATTTCCAAATAAAAAATCAGGCTCCGGCATGACACAATGACGTAAATTGGAAAATCGGATCTTGGATGCGGACTGGGAGAAAGAACAAAGTTTAAAGAAGTGGGAAATAGACTGCTGAGTGCATTGTCAACACCGATGTTTGTATCAATTTTTGAGTCACGACGGGGTCACATGGCATTATATACAAGGCACCTCTGACTGGGCCGCGTCTGAATTTCTGGTTGAATTGTAAAGAACGCCCTAAATATTAGTATGTAATCCGCCCAAATACCGGAGTACCACAAATCCAGCATTCAATATGTTTAATTTGGCAGGGACCTCAATTTTCTTGCATGGAAAGGAAAAATGGATTTGGAGTTTGCGTATCACTGGCTGAGGACTTCAGTGTAGACCATATTTTTAGCTTTTTACGAAGGGGAACTGGAGGAAGCCACACGATCTGACGTTGGAAGCCTAATGGCGGCGAGAGATACCCCCACTTATTTCAACAAACAGTCTGTCAATGATTATAAGCGCTCTGTTGTAAATTTCATCGCTGAATGTAAGAGCCATTGTTGGACACAGCAGTTGCGCTTCGCTGAGTATGTCTTCGGACAAAAAGTCCTTGTATTTGTCCCAAAGTGTTTTGGGATCACTGAGTTCGCACATTTGTAAGATTGTGGTGAAGAGGTGGCGCAAAGCAGAGGACATTTTCAAAAGAGCTCCCTCACCTATTGTGGCATCCCACTTACTGTCGTCTTCCAAAATGCCGAGACGGAGGCAGGCCTCACAAAAAAGTGTCTCATAAAACTCCATTAACCGTCCGTAAGTTATTGTAGCTCGTTGAACCAATAACTTCGTGCAAAAGGAGTCGCAAGTAAAAACATTCCTGTCACGATGGTGGAACCGTGAATACCCTTCCGATTGTGGCGTCTCTTTTGACGCCTGGATAGCCCTAGACGTTGGCCCCGCACTTACACCGAGCCCAGGTGTTCTTTTTTGTCCACACGTAGTTTGAAGACACGTCTGGGTACAGTAGAGTCCTAGCAAACTCGTCCTGTCGACAAAGTTTGAAGAACGCTGTAAGTGTTGTGTCTTTGGTACGCGCAGCCACATCCATTGCTGTATCCGCAGAAAAATAACGAAGTTCGTCGTTTTCTATGTGCAGAGCAAGCTGGACGATTGTTGGGAGGGGTTCGTGGATGGGGAAGCTGAATATGTGCCAAGGGCCCTCTGTGCTGCTAATGACGCGCCCTGCAAGGAAGTCCTGGATTTCGTCTACAGAACCTTCCTACCTAATACCAAACATTGCAGCATCATTCCTTTTGTGGATGTATTTGCATTCATACTTGATGGAGTGAACTGAATGGCAATATTCGACATTGATGTGCGCATTGAACGCTTTTGGTAGCAAGAGACAGTATGACACTACCCATCTGTTATCCACGTGGTGGCCCCTTACCACGGCTGTAAATCCTCCCTCAGCGGGAATCCTTCGCCGGTACAGTGGATAACCATCGCTCCCTGTAAAGGTTTCGCTCCCGAAATCTCCTGGGTACTGCCGGGTGCATTTCCCTCGCTGTTGTGACCGTTGGTGTAATTGTAATGCAACCCGCAGGGACCATGTATCAGGTTGGTTGTCACTATTTCGTAAAATTCAGGGTCAGCCGACGGATCATGAATTTCAGCAGAAATAAGATGATCGATTTCTGTGGCCTCAATCTTGTCGCACAGGCAAATAAGTATATGTGCGTGAGGCAGGCCGCGTGTCTGCCCTGGCATAAGTTCTTTAGCAATTGTGTACCATTTTGGGTTATACGTGAAAGATATGAATAGGTCTGGTCGGTCGTACTTACAAACGTATGTCATCGCGTCTTGCACCCTCGTGTGCATGTATCGTGGACTGCCTGTGAAAATTGCAGGTAGTATGCACGTCTTGCCTATATTGCTTGGTTCAGCGTCATTTCGTAAACCCTCACGGAGGTGAATGTAAGAGTCGCAGCGCAACTTGGTCTGATTCAATCTGATGTAACAGAGTCTTTTCGGATTCCATAAGATGATTAAATGCACCCTCATGTACCATCAAAAGGTAGGCGTAGAAAACCCTGCAATGCACAGTTTTTAAGATCGACCCATTTTGCAGAATGCCAAAGTGGTACCCATCTCCTCCGTAAGAGATGAGAAATGGGTATTGCAGTGTATCGTAGGACCGGTGCGTTTCACTGATTCTTCGGAGCGCACTGCCGTGCGATTCGATAACAATGTCACGTCTTTTGTGCTGATCACCGCTGACAATGACGAAAACTTCGTTACTTGGGTGAGCATTGTAACGACGTTTGTGCTCTCCCTGAGGCTATTTGTCAGCATCAATTACAATAATGAAATCAGAGGAAGTGTTATTTTCGAGAGCATACTTAAAACTGCGGACATAGCTGTTTGTCTCGTGGTGCATTTTTTGGAGACTCATTCTGACATTCAGGCAAGGATTATTGTCCTGGCCTGTATCGTTCTCGGGAATAATGCCCATACGGGCATCTGCTTCTAGTCAGCTATGAAGTATATTTGTAGAAAGGTCGAATCAGTGGCAGTTTCCGGCAAAAGAGGCCCAATCCCGTGGCAAACCTGACCTTGAACCTTGAAGGTGGGATTCCAACCAACGCGGAAGGCAATACCACCAAAAGAGGTCATCTGGAAGGCACAATTTTACTGTCTGATTTTTGCGAGGAAATGTTTGGTGTCTGGACTGGAAAACCTCCAACAGAGCTTTCAACGGAGCAGATAGCTCTTGAAAAGGTGGTAACTTTAACTTACAATCTGAACAAAAAAAACTTGCAGACTCTCCTGGCTATTTTTTGGCATTGCAATGTCCACAGACAACTGACATGGATCCTATTTGGAGGTCTTTGCGACCCGAAAGCCTCAAAACTGGCTCATAGTTGAACGTCAGCTTAAACCAAAACTGCTTTGATGGACTACAGAGCCCTCGATGTGCTTTGCGGCGCTGGTTAACAGTCTGCAAACTTTCAAGCCTTTCAGTAGGTCCTTCTACAGCTCTGGCAGCTGAATTTGTAGTTGCATCACGTTGCCGCCTTGTGTGCTTTTGCGCGGAATATTTCGACGCCCTTGCAGCAGATGTCGGAGCGGCGTCGGCTCTATGGCGTGCGGTTTTCTCAGCCATGGGGTTCTGGTACCGTCGAATGGACGTTGCCACAGCCTTCGCTGCCTTACGTGCGGTTTTGTCAGCCGTGGTCTCCTGGGACCGTCGAATGGAAGTTGCAGCGGCGTCGGCTGCATTGCGAGCAGCTTTTCGATGCGGGTTCTGCCGAGACCGCAAAAGCGCTTGTATTGACGCCGCTTTTATTGTCTTGCAAGCGTTTAGGTAGTTTCCTCTTACTTTTTATCGAATGTGTGTAAACTGATTTGCAGTAAAAACGGTAGTAACGCTTACCAAACGTTTCATGTGACAAAACATACTGCTTGCGTTGAGATTAACTGGAAAGCCTCATCGAGGCCTCTACCTCGGTTTCCACCTCCCGCTTTCTCTTTGCTGCAGAGTCTCTTTTCTAAGGTTGCATCGCCATGGTATTTTGGCACGCTTAGCAAAGCTGCCGGGTCTGTCATCGCCACGGCACTCAGAAGAGTGCCAAGTAGACGCTATATGATCATC
>OZ010574.1:139772191-139786678 GCA_963932145.1 Acanthosepion lycidas
TCTTCCAGCGATTTTGTTCTGAAGACAATATTATTTTGAAAGAATTTTCCAATCCTTTCTTTTGAGCTAACACTTACAGTATATGTGTATTTTTGGTTCACATATATTCAGTGCATGGTGTTATCAGCATTTATCTGGAGAACTTTCATGTCTCTTTGCCCTATTTTTACTGCAATATAGGATTCTAGATATGATAATCTTTTTGGGTTTTTAATGAAATTTTCTATTTATTTTGCTTAGATTCTGGAAGGAAGTTTTTGCTATTCCGATTCACCTAACATTCTGTGTTAAAATTAGATTTATCTATCATGCTGTTTTAATCCTGTCTTTCAGGATGTTCCTTTATTAATATAGTTATATTTACCAAAGAAAAGCCATGAAGATTTCCCGTCACCTGAACTTTCAAATTGATTTGGTAAAAATATCAAATATTTCTCAAGTTAAGGTAACGTTCGTAGAGTAGCGATCGTCAATGCGGAAAGCAGAAGTGATGAACCGAATTCCAATTCTAGCTGAGGACATTGCTTTCACTTTTGCACTAATAACCTCGGGAAAGTTATGAATTCATGTCTTCTCTCCTCATCTATATATTAAATAGAGAGTGATCTGGCAAACACCTAACCCCGTAAAACCTAACTGGTGCTGAGATCAAAGCATCACTAGCTAGTTCGGCCAGGTTGTATCTCTTTAATGCGTCTACAGGTTCAAACGACCGAAAGCAAATCCAAAGCAATCAGGGATCAAATTTTCTCCTTGTTCACCCCACACCTTCCTAACTCCAAAGGTTATGAGTCAAATTTCAATGGTTAACCAGAGGACGTTTATTTTTATAATTTATTTATTTATTTCTTCATTCACTTCATGTTCTAAACGATTATTGATGGGACGAGGGTTTAATCACTCCTGAGAAATTAGGTTCGATTTTAATCAGTTTGCCAATGGCAAGAGCGTTTATTAACCTGAGCAATAACTACTTTTGTTTATTTTCCAAGAAGATGGTATTAATTAAGAAGACTTTAAGAAAGCGTACTTAAATAATTCAGTTGGATTGAAGACTTGGAACATGTTTATTAAATCCCTAAAACTTTCACACTTTGTGTAACGGACTACGGTGTGGCTGCTTTCCTGTACAGTAGGATTTTAACCTCTAAGTCAAAGGTCAATCTTTATATTTTAACTGTATCCCCCTGCTTTGTAAGTCTCTTGTGCCTTGTATTGAGTTATATTTAGAGTAAAAGTGTGTATTAACAGATGAATGGAAATGTGACAAAGAAATGGCAAAAGATAACCTCCAGAAACTGAGTAAAGTATTACGAAATAGAAGAAATCTTGAAACAATGTAAAACTTAAAAAAGGGAAAATAAACAAAATCCGAACGGAAATGTCTTTAAATATTATTTCTATATCGATACACATAAATTAAAATAGATTTTATTATTGTCAATTAAAATTATCTTTCTCATGAAGCCGGTTCATTGGTGAAGCATATCAGAGTATAAATTTCCTTATTTTTCTTCCTCACTATATAAGCATATTTCTTTTATAATCCTTCTGTTGTGTACTCATTTCCTTTTGGGTCCTAACTAGAAACATAAGGTCAGAAATGGCATCATGACATTTTCCACTGAGCATTTTTTGTAAAAAAACATACAAACCTTAAAATCGCACGAATTGTACAGAGATAAAGCCATTCCTAAATTTTGAACTGTTCTTGTAAGCTAAATTTTGTGTATTTCATTAAGGCTTTGGTATTCTTTTCAGTGTGTCTGTCCGAAGATTTTCCAATCAAACTTAGGGTTCCAACTACATTTGGAATTATCGATGTCCTCATGTGACATGTTTTTTAGATTTCCACTTCAAGATCCTTATATTTTTATGTTTTGAAGTTTTTCAAGTGAAAACTTAGTACTAAATAAAAACATAAAAATATGCAAAGAATATCTATATATATATATATATATATATATATATATATATATATATATATATATATATACACATGTATATATATACAGTGACATACATAAGTATTGGATACATCTTATTTTCTGTTATAACTCTAGTTTATGTTCGCCATAGTATTGGAATATTATCTCTGGCCAATCAGAGAAACAAACACAATTGTTTACAAGATAGTGCTACTAATTATCTGACTCTTTGATGTGCATTTGATTAAAAATGGCAAAAACTAAAGAATTATCCAGAGATATGCGAGATAGAATCATTGAACGTCACAAAGGAGGACACGGTTACCGAAAAATTAGCAAAGGAATGAATCTAGCACTAAGTACAGTAGGAAATATAATCAGAAAGTATAAGAAGTATGGCGACGGTACAAAAAAACCTTCCAAGAAATGGAAGATCGAGAAAAATAAATGAGAGTACTTCAAGGTGGATCAGCAGAAATGTGCAAAAAAAAAAAAAATCATTAATCGTTTTGAAATTAAAACTGATCTTGAGGGTGCTGGAATTAATATAAGTAAGCATACAATTAGCACAGCTATATATCGTACATGTTTTCATTCAAGATCAACAAGAAAAGTGCCTTTACTGAAAACCAAACATGTCAAAGACTGATTAAAAGAAAGGTATGCAGTTTTGGGAAAAGGTAATCTGGTCGGATGAAACAAAATTTGAACTATTCAGAAGGAACACTGTGACAAGTGTTTGTCGATAAAATGGCACTGCCTTCAACAAGCACAATACCATCCCCACAGTTAAATTGGGGGGGGACTTCCATTATTATATCGGGATGCTTTTTATCCAAGGGCACAGGTGTGTTACAAGTTATCCATGGTAGAATGAATAGTAGCATGTACAGGGAGATTCTAGTGACGAACCTTCAGAAATCTGCAAATTCTTTAGAACATGGTGGAATTTTGTGCTTCAACACGACAATGATGCCAAACAGACCGCAAACTTACAAAGGAATGGTTTGAAAATAATGGTATTATTACTCTTAATAGACCAAGTCAGTCTCGTGACTGGAATCCAATTGAAAATTTGTGGAATACTTTGAAGTTTGAAGTTCATAAGCGGAATTCACAAAATATCAAGCAATTAGAGGAATTATGCAAGAAAGAATGGGGTAAAGTAACGGTGGATCAGTGTGGAAAACCTGTGGCCAAAAATAGAAAGCGACTGGAAGCAGTGAAACAAAACAGAGGCTGTATAACAAAATATTAAATTGATGTGTCCAATACTTTTGCATAGGGTAATTTTAAACTTTGATAAAAAAAATGGATTCAACCATGATTTTTTAATTTTCCTTCCACATACAACTAAAACAACTTTACGAGATATTACTAAACAAATATCAAGCAAAATGGCGAACATAAACCAGAGTTATAACAGAAAATAACATGTATTCAATACTTACGCATATCACTGTATATATAATGTATATATTGAATGTATAAATAGAATGTATAGAATGTATATATATATATATATATATATATATATATATATATATATAATGTATATATAGAATGTATAAACATAAAAATGTCGTAATATATATATATATATATGTATATATATATAATCTTTATATATAGATAGATAGATATAGATATATTTATAATATATATATATATATATATAAATATTTATTTGTAATATATATATAATATATATATTTATTTGTAATATATATATATATATATATATATATATATATATATATTATGAAATATATATATTATTTTAAGACATTTTTATGTTTATACACTATTTTTATAGATACAAATATTTGAGCAATTAACGGAGCATTTACTTAAATAGTTGTATCTATAAAAAGAATGTATAAACATAAAATCTTAATATATATATATATATATATATATATACATATATATATATATATATATATATATATATATATATATATATATATATATATATATATATATATATATATATATATATATGTGCGTGTCTGTGTGTATTTAGGCAGCAATCTTTCCTTTATGCACATTTCATTCAAATCGATTGACAAGGTGCTTTTATTTAGACTTTTTATATAATTTCTCGTGGAATCTAATAATTATTTTCTATCAAAGTTTTTCAGTCTTTCGCATTTTCTATTTCTACTAATTCATATAATGTATTTTCTCACTCCTCAGATATAAAATATCATGTATCTTCAAGACGTAAGAGACAATGACTCTTCACAACATACCTTTTGCTTCCTACTACCTAGGAATTATCATGATATCTTGGAAAAGAGAATGAATTGATTTCCTGTTGCTTTCTCAACGGTTTTTAATTCAAAATTTTATTTCTCCCTAATTAGCTGCCAGCTAAGTTAAAGACTTCAGAGATGGATTCATACCTTATCTTTGCGAAGGGTATTTGTGTGACGGAATTGGAACTCTGTTTCACGCCGATCGCATTTTCGGTGCCGATAACAGCTAAACAATGCGCATTCACAAAATAACACTGACATTGGTAGACTTACGACAATATCATGTTGAAACTCCGGTTCTCGTACGATGAACGAAGTTAAGCAACGTCGAGCTTGATTAGTATCTAGAAGAATGACCGCTTGGGAATAACAGGTGCTGTAATCTTTGGAAGTGCGGTGGTGTAATGAGTAATCGGAGAGCCGACTTCTAATTCCAGTCGGGTCAATTATATTCACTTGCAGGGAAATACCATTGGGAATGATATGAATCCACTACTTCTCCTCCGCAGCTAACTAATAGTTAATTAGTAGGAAACCCTTAAAATTAAAAAAAAATATTTAAAATAAGCTGCAAATTATTTATAAGCCGTAAAAACCAATAAAACATTAAATACTCACACTGAAAAATTTTCAGATAGTGCTTTTCTAAGCCCGGCTTAGATGTGGCACAAGGCCGAAAGTTTGGGTCAACCAGTGAGAATCGAACCCACTATTCAGTCTTAATTGTTTTAGCGACACAAGTTTGCTAACCATTACACCACCTCGAGGTGCCCAAATTTAATGAGTGCAATTATTGAAGTTACTCTCATTTTCTACGGCTAATCTATATTATGTGAAATAACAAGAAGTAAATAAATAGTGACAAAATGAAAACATCTTATCATAGAAAAACAAGACAAGACGCTGTTTCTAATCGTGCATAACATGTCAAAAGAAAAATAATTTTATACACGAGAAGAAACCAAATTTACCTTTTGCTCTACCATACAAAAAAAAAATGAAAACTACGTCATAATACAATGAACAATGAAAATTCCTCCCCTGGTCCGTCAGTGTAAATTGCTTCAATGCAGCAAGAGATGTGTAAATGGGTTCATAATATCATATCTGCCAATCAAACACCTACGCTCAGATTGCGATCCGAAAACAACTATTATTACACAATTAACAATTAACTTTTATTGCTAAAGATTCCTTAAATTGTTGGACTAAACTTTTTCTCTTTGTCATTTAATTACTAAATTACAACCGATGGGTCCTCCATTCTTCTGTAGGTGGTCGTTGCAAACTAATCTCTAACTACTTTATCACCTTAAACACTTCCAAAATTCTATTACATGAATATTTATTTCAGTTTCTTCTTTAAAAACATTGCTGTGAATATTTTATTGGTTCAATGTAAAGCTGAGAAAAGCGTGAGAATGTATCAGCCAAAACGTAACGATCAAAACAACAATGGTGTGGATAACAGTCTGTATGGTTCATGGAATGATGGCATGGGTTTATGTCAGAATTAAAAAAGAATACATTCCCAAGATGCCTGGGCTTACTTTCATATCACGTTGAAGCCCCGGTTCTCATATGATCACTTGAGTTAAGCATTGTTGTGTCTGATCAGTACTTGTATGGTTGACCGCTTAAATATTCCTTAAGTGCTTTAAGCTTGGATGTGTGGATGGTGTAATGGATAATGGCTCGGAATGGAAAATCGGAGATCCAAGTTTCGAATTATTATGCCAATTGGGTTCATTAGATTCACTAGGGCAAACATCATTGGAAAAAGTATGAATTCCCCTCCCACTCCCACCAATTATGAGGTAATTAATAGAACTTGTATCATCAGGTCATTATTGTATATATTGGCGTAAAAGGCGACAATTTAACCATAAAACTTCACCCAAATAGAGGGCTATCTTATACTTCAGTTATAAAATGTGAACCTAATATCTTGTGTTTTATGGTAAGTTGTTAGCATGGGAGATTTCAGACGGTAGACTAACCCCTACCTTGGTAACTACACAAATATCTCTACTCAAACAACTTAATTCACATTATTATAATAAACTAATAAAAGTGTAGTGTAATAATATGCTTACTTGATTTATTTAGTAAATTCAATACAAAACATTTTAAAATACGATTTGAGGGAATCGTCTTGTACGGCGAATATATCCCGAAACCTACATTTTAACTTGAAAATATGTAGGTCTTGTTATACGCCCAGTCACCTTGTTCTCCGGTATATCCGTCATCTTAAAAACATTATTAGAATTTAGAAATATTTCTTTTTATTTTAAATAACCTGCAAATGGTGAATAAGCCTTAAAAATGAATCACTTAATCAGCCAAGAAGACTGTTCCTTACTCAAATCGCTACTCAAATACGCAAACTTAACCTATTTTGTTGATTATTTCATTTTTTAAAAGATGTCTTATTTAAGGAATGGTCAAATGAAAAGGAATAGAATTTTTTTTATTGATTTTAATATTTCGGAATTCTAAGTGTAGAATTGTCAGCAGTTTATGTCAGTATGGTATATTCCTTGCGACATGCATGATATCTTCTGCTAATTATGTAATTTAAGGAGTAGAGTAGGTACTGATTAAAATCATTGAAATTAAAAAAAATAAGAAAAACCGACTAAATATTAGTCTATAAATGCAAGATTTTTACTGATACTAACATACGTATGTATATAAGTATTAGAATTTGTCTGCGGGTATATTTATATTTACATGAAAGATATATTCGAAATATCTTAATTTCTTTGCTGAATAAGAAAGAAAGAAACAAATTTTAACGAACAAAAATTTCATTCACAACGCCTAATTGATTTTCTTACAAAATATGTGGGTGAATGTCTCTGTCCTAACAAATGTTTGCACGCGTTCGCTTCAAAACTCACTAAGCATTTAGATATTAATTAGAAGTTTAGCTTAGTCGAGCAAAATCCTCAAGGTTAGGAAAATCAATAAGGATTGAAGTCGCTACAGTAATAAGAAGCAGATTTGCTACATTGCATGATAGCGACACATTTATACATTTAGTAACCTATATTGGTAGGTCAAAATATTACAAAGTGAGGCTAGGAAGATTGTGATGTATGAATGTTCTAAATGAAGTTCATCTACTTGATCTGAAAGTAGTAATCGTAAGTCTGGTTTTTAGCCGTAATGAAAAACTGACCAATAACGCCAAACTGAAGCGTGTACCTATTTAAACTGATTTAGACAGTCCATGTTATATTTAAAATATCATATACCTTCAAGACATTACGCAATCAGATGTCTACAAACATTCTATTTACTATATTATCTGAGAATTGCCATGATTCATTTTGAAAGATAGTGGATTGGTTTCCTTGTTACCGTCTACCCGATTTTGAATTCAAAGCAGTGGTTCTCTTAAAATGCCCGCCCTAAGGTAGAGAGACCAGTCTATCCAGTTCTTTAAGCTATAGCAAGCGGGATAATAAATAGGTTTATGCCTTTTTTCCATTTAGGCGTAAATAAGCGTAAAAACTAGGCTGTTATTTGAACTTAGTTCGCCGATTTCATTTTCCACCCCGATAGTCATTATCCATACATCCTGTATCACCGAAGACAAAAATGTAAAGAAGCATTTTCTTTTCTATTGCGTTTTAGCGTACCTTATATACATTTACTGAATGATTTTTTTTGTCTCTGTCACAGTATGTGATGTTTATCAGTGCCTCAAAGTTTAGTGCGTGTTCCTTCTAAGTTGACAGCATGTGACAAACAACAATTAGTCTTTCGAATGTAAGATTCTGTTTGAAGAACCACAAATTCGTTATATGCGATTCCGGTCTGTTTTATTTTAAATACGATAAGCTACATTAGATATCGACATTCAAAATCTAAATGTATATAAGCCAAAATAATTATTTTGTGTTCATATGATTAATGTTACCTACGTATAGATGAAAACAGACAAGAATAGATTAGGGTGCCTCACCAAAAGGCTACAATTAGCAAACTTGCATAGAAAATCACTAGTTCTGAAGTGGGTTTGATCCTCACTCCATGTCCAACACTTGTGGCTTTGTTCCACATTAAGTTAATCTAAATTAATATCAAATTTCTTAAAGATTTTAATAGATTCGAACAGGCTGGTTTAACAGAAAATGTATATTTTGTAGGTATTGTGTATGTAATAAGAACATGATTTCATTCAGCGATATGGAATATCAAAATTGCATAGCGCTAACCTTTGAAGTGGATAGTGAAAGTGCTTAACTATTTTAAAACCCAGTACTGGGATTTGCGAGGATACCGAATATTGTGTGGCAATTTGATCTTTTTCCTATCACACACTGTTGTGATGAAAACACAGAAGCTTGTGTAAAACTTCCGATATATAAGACATAATAATTATCATTTCGTTGACTCACCTCGTCGCAGACAAAGGGAATATTGTAAGAAGAAGCAAAGATAAGTATCATAATCACACAAAAAACTAAAAAGAAATTGCGGAACAGGAAAGTAACAACTGCATCCATCTTTGACTGAGCAGATTGGTAATGGTAATATTAGCCGTTTCCTTATGAAGAAACATTTGACATTGACAGATTTTTTTTCTTTTTCTCTTTAAATGCAGAACAGTTTTTCAGGAAAATAGTTTCCCCAAATCTAGTAACTGTTATTGCTTTCTCCATTTTTTTTTATAGAAGCTTCCAAACCATTTGTTTGAAGTAGTGTATAACGTCAACAATTTGATTATGTCATCATTTTAGTTGTTGCTGTTTTGAAAGTCCTCATATGATGTGATTTGGTACAGGTCTTTGTATTCTGTGGCACCAGTTTACAAGATTCGAAGATATATGGTTCTCGTCAAGAGCTACAGTCCTCATTCGCTCGAAGCTATGTTTAATTATTGAACTGATAAAAGAATTGATAGTTTAAATTTTTCAGAACGACTTTGGCGCCATGCATGACACCGGTATGAAAGTCTCCATACGAGAGGGATATTTAAGAACCTGACTCCAGGTTTTAAGTTAATATTTTGGTTTTATAGCAATTTGCTGTGTTGTATGAAACTACCTCTAGCGCAGCCTATTCTATGTTCAATTTCCTTATCTCCTATACTAAATTTGTTATAATTGATCCATGCATTGATGTATTTACAACTTCCAGTTCCTAATTATTTTTATGATGGATTCAGGTACCTTTTGCTTTTTTCATTCGACATTCAGATCATCATTTAAGTTTTGAAAAGATTTAACTTATGTCCTATTTCTTGGAAGATCTGCATCTGAAATCCAGATTAAGAATCGAGATAGTCTCGACGACCGAACTTCTAAAGAGAACTGGAATACTTTGTCCTGAAATACTGAGTACAATTGCATTCACGCAGTCTCCTTTAATGACTCTCAGACACCTAGAATGAACATAATAATAATAATAATAATAATAATAATAATAATAATAATAATAATAATAATAATAAAAATAATATTTTTTTTTAACTTGCATTTCATATTTTAATCCCCACCCCAGACCTTAAGCGGACGCCCGTGTCCATTTTTTTTTTTTTTTACCCTATGCATCCCATACCTTAGTCGGTGCGTGTATATGTACATGTTTGCTAATCTCTCTCTCTCTCTCTTTCTCTCTCTCTCTCTCTCTCTCTCTCTATATATATATATATATATATATATATATATATATATATATATATATTGAATGTACATGTATATATGTCCACACTGACAGGGATCATATTGTATTATATCTGTGTTTTTTCTTTTGTTTTTTTGTTTTTTTCATGTCTACAGGTGTAATTTTCCTACAATGCTCTGCCCTTTGTCTATCATCTTTTTGAGTGAAAATTTTAAAACATATCTTTCGGCGGCAAGTAGGTTGAGAGATGACCGGAAAAGTATAACTTTTATTCCCTTGCTCTTACCCCTTTGTTTAATGAATTCTTCGATATTCCCCCCTACCAATCTGTAGTATAAGTCCAGCCTACCCCATAAAATTTGATAAGTATCTGTCGTTGGCGACGGAAAATTGAACTTTTGTGGAGAGTCACTTGTGCCATGCTCCGAAGTTGTAAGAAATGGTAAATGTAGCATCTTTGAATGATACTTTTCCTTTAGTTTGATATTACTCAAGTTAATTCCTTGCTTTTCAGTTCCCTTTTCTCTCCTCTAATATATATATATATATTTTTTAACTTGTATTTTTTTTTTATGTCTATATACTGAAATCTAATTATCCCACTTGGAGGTGTCTCTCGGACTTATACTAAGTTAAAACTTAGTATTATCTACCCAACTGAATACCATCCACCAGCTCAAATCTGGGCTTGCTCTTGGACCTTCTTCGAGTCTCGTCCTAAAGCTGGTAATCTGAACAAAATTACCCCTTGGCGGTCAAGGTTAAAACGCATCTCTACCAATTTCAATGAATACGAATAATATCTCATACCGGATCGGCCGTCAACCGGGACAACAAGGGCCGCGTCCCTCAGAGAGGAATCAGTCTGAGGTCGAAAAGTCTGTCACTGGAACAAACTCTTCCACACACGAAGAGACACTAGGTCACCAAACCCGGATTATCGCCAACCTTGGACCAAGTGTCTCAATGCCAAATCGACTAGTAAAAATTAAACAAACGAAATGGAGCCGCGAAGAGTATCGACAAGTTATGACATCCTTCTTCACTGCACTCGAAAACCCAGCAAAGAACACCACCAATCAAACATACCAAATATGGAGAAATACGGTGGGAAATGATATAAGATCTAACCTCAATCCAAACATGCTTGCCAATGTCCGCAGAGATATCATGCGAAACAACAGACTCTCAAAGGCAGAAATAGATAAGATAAAATTAGATATAAGACAAAATACTATGACCCATCACTCAAACTCTGTTGAGACGAATGTTGAAATAAAGAATGCGACAGAGGATGAGGTGGACGCTAAAGCGAATGAAATACGAAATAATCTCCCAGGAAATGAAACCGAAGATTCTACCTTAGACACAACCTCTAGTTCTCCAGAAATTGTCACTGAAGATGACTCCAGGTACATTAATTTAGAATTTCTTGAAAACCACGAAGCTGAAATCACCGAAGCGAAAAATGACGTCATCCAAGTACTCAGCAGAGTAACTTTCATACAATTGCCAGACAGAGACCAGCTCCCGAAAATCCATATGACAAATCCCAACAAGTACATCGTGAAAATATACAATGCTGCCCTGGAAACACTGTTAACAGATAAACCACCGGGAAACATAACAGAAGTTAACAACGTCATATACGCAACAGCTCTAGCAGCGACTCGGAAGCTTGGTGTCAAGACAATAAATAAAATTAACAGACACAGAGAACCAGCTTGGAAAACCAAACTGATACGAGAAATAAAACAAATCAGATGTGAGCTGTCTATATTAGATGAGCTCACCAGAAACCCTAATATTTCCACACGTAAATCCAAAAAGATCAAACGGAAATATAGCATTAAATCCCTAATTGATATTCCATCGGTCATGGAAATGCTGAAACAGAAACTTCAGCTAAAAGCACAGAGAACAAGACGATACGAGAAACGTTGTAGATTCTATCGCCAAAATAAAATATTCCGAACAGATCTTAAGAAATTTTACAGGGAAATTGGAAAAACACCTATACATGTCGAAACGCCACCATCGATTGATAATGTACAGATATTTTAGGAAAATATTTGGAGCAACCCAAAGGAATATAACCCAAATGCAGAATGGATACGGCGTGAAGAAGAACGACTGCTGGATACACCTCTGCAAGAATGGGAAAATATATCGACAGATGATGTTAGGCAAGCACTAACGAAATCCCAAAAAGGGAAATCCCCAGGAAATGACAAGTTGCCCAATTTCTGGCTGTATCATCTCTCATCTACCCATGGCATACTTGCAAAAACATTATCAACGCTTGTAAATAATCCCAATAAAATCCCGGAATGGGTTACTGAAGGTATTACATACCTCATACCAAAAACAACTGAAACAGACGACCCGAAAAATTATAGAACGATAACATGTCTTTCCACAACGTATAAGTTGATCACGTCCGTACTGACGAACCGTACTTACTCCTTCTTCGAAACAAACAGCATTCTCCCGCTGGAACAGAAGGGATGCTGTAGAGGTTCATATGGCTGCAAAGATCAACTTCTGATGAATAAAATGATCCTGGAAAATTGCAGGAGACGACGCAGAAATCTCAGTGCAGCGTGGATTGATTATCGTAAAGCCTTTGATAGTGTTCCACATTCTTGGATCCTTAAGACTTTGGAAATGTACAAAGTCTCCCCTGTGGTAATAAACTTTCTTAAGCACAGCATGGGGATGTGGAACACAAAACTATACCTTAGGCACACCGGGGGCACTGCCATATCCAACCGTCTGAATATCCGACGTGGAATTTTTCAAGGAGACTCTCTGTCACCCCTTCTGTTTTGTTTATCCTTAACCCCTCTTACACATGAACTGAACAACAGTAGCTATGGTTACAAAATAAATAAGAAAATATTAAATCACCTACTATACATGGATGATCTCAAACTCTTTGCCAAAGACGACAATGAGTTGAAAGGCCTCCTCAATATTGTAAAATACTTTAGTAACGACTTAGGTATGGACTTCGGATTAAATAAATTTGCAAAAGTAACATTCAAGAAAGGTAGAATTGCAGAAACACCCTCAATAGATTTAGATTTTGTCACAAAGATTAGGGAATTGGAGCATGAAGAAGCTTATAAGCACCTAGGAATTAGCGAAGGAGATGGCATACAACACCCGCAAATGAAAGAAAAAATAAGAAAAGAGTACTACAGGCGCGTACGTCTGATACTAAATACTGAACTAAACACAAAAAATAGAATATCAGCTATAAACACATTGGCTGTCCCAGTGGTGCATTACAGCTTTAATGTCCTTAACTGGACCATAGCTGAAATTAAGCGAATGGACGCCAAAACGAGAAAGCTTCTCACTTGCTATCGCATGCATCATCCCAAAGCTGATGTTGATCGTCTGTATGTGCCCAGATCCGAAGGAGGCAGAGGATTAGTTCAACTATAAATGTCCTACAAAACTGCAACAATTGGCCTCCAAAGATACTTGGAAACTACAGAAGACTGGATGATGGTATGCGTCAAGAAACATGAAAGTAGTAAGCGTCTTTACTCCGTAATGAAAGAAGCCAACAAATTCAAACTGGAGCTTCAAATGTGCGTAGAGATGCAACTACAGCACAATACACCGGCTGAAACTGCAAAATACTTGAAAAAGTCAGCAAAGACGAATGCAACCGATCAGATACAGAAGCGATGGCAAGATAAACCACTTCATGGCCAATACTCTGCCAGTATCAAACAATCTGATGTAGACAAAACCCGTACCCATCAGTGGCTACGCAGTGCAGGGTTGAAAGCGGAAACTGAAGGTTTTATCCTTGCTGCGCAGGACCAATGCTTGCTAACTAGGAATTATCAAGCACATATACTAAAATATTGTGTCAGCCCAAAATGCAGATTCTGTGATAAATATCCAGAAACGATTGATCATCTTGTATCAGGTTGCACGATATTGGCACCCACTGAATATAAAACCCGACATGACAGAGTGGGCCAATATCTGCACTGGAAAATCTGCAACTTCTACGGGAAGGAAACTTAAAGAAACTGGTACCAACACCACCCAGACCCGGTTACGGAGATAAGACCTGTTACAATTCTATGGGACTACACAATTCACACTGACAGAACAATCAAGGCCAACCGCCCAGATATTGTTATTAAAGACCACAAACAAAAACGGTGCCTCCTTATTGATATGGCAGTCCCTGCTGACTGCAATGTATCTTTGAAGATATTCAAAAAGCTGTCAAAATACAAGGACCTTGAAATAAAAGTCTCGAAAATGTGGCATATGGGAACATCAACAATCCCTGTTGTAGTTGGAGCCCTGGGACTGGTTGGAAAAGATTGCAGTAGACTAATTGCAAGGAATTCCTGGAAGCCCATGCCTCAAGGAGATACAAAAAATTGTTCTGACAAGTACAGCCCACACTTTACGAAGGACTCTATCTATGTATTTTTTTTTATTATTTATTTATTTTTTTTTGTCAGTGAAAAGTGTCATGATGCCATTTCTAACTTTAGGTCCCTGGGTGGGACCCGGAAAGAAATGTGTAAACGCCAGAAAGCAAAGAAAATAATAATAATAATAATAATAATAATAATAATAATAATAATAATAATAATAATAATAATATGTTCAATACC